>WNWK01020397.1:0-35909 GCA_009830355.1 Cherax destructor | reverse complement strand
ATTTTTTCTTCAATTATTTTCCATTGTTTGAGATTTTCAAAACAAAGATACATTAACAAATTTGGGGAAAAAAAAATTAACATGGGAAAAAAACTTTAAAAAATGTTCACCAACCCATGATTACCATTATCAAGATCACACACCAAGGAAGACATGACCCACCAAACCCTAAGTCACTATTCTACCATTAAAGCCACCTCCCTCCTTAACCTAAACCCCCCCCTACACCTCACTTTCCCCCTTTCACCTCATCACACCCCCCAAACCCCCAAATAACCAACCTTCCCCCACACCTCACTTCCCATGTCACCCACTCACACCCCTACAACCCAGGATAAACAAATTTTCAACACTTTTTTTTTACATATACTTTTCATTTTTGTTTAATTATTCAAACAATTTTTCTCGTAATACAGCAAATTTTAAGACGTTTTAATACCACTAACATTTTTTCACTCATATCCCACAACATTTCCTTTCCCAAAAAACACACCTATACCCCATTACACACCTATATTAAACTTCTTGAGAAATTCACCAGATGAATCTACTTGATGCTACAACGAAAGACAATACTGAAATGATTACTCCCGGAAACCCTTTTTTAAAACCAAAAAGTTGCCAATTACCATTTTCTAAATTTACATAAGATCTATCACCACCCAACCTCGATTATCATATTTTAATATCACAAATCACCTTATATAATTTTTCATAACATATATATTTTCCTCATGTGATTAATAAATACAACTCTTCTAATCATATTTACTATTAAATCATGTTTTTAGTAAAAGAGTTGTCAAGAAACACTTTTCAGCAACTCTACCGCACACACCTGGGTCATTGATGTCACAAAGGGGATTTACTTGTTTCAACCTGTTGATGTGACGTCGGGGGGGTTCACATTACCAACTCTATTCAAAACTTTTCACTTCTTTTTTTTCTTTTAAAATATTCAAATACCTTTAATTTCTTTAAAAAATTTACGCTCACACACTCACACAAACACACACCACCCCACACTCAATTTAGACATCTACTGCTTACTGTCGAGACCAGAACACCTGGTCTCCAGACGGCGGCAAGCGAGGTGTGAGGTCTTTTTTTCCCTAGATAATTTAAAAGAACTAAAGTGTGTGACCCCACTACCATCAACATACCTCAACTCACTTACACACACACACCTCTGACGAGGTGTCAGGGGGGACCTGTGACGAGGGGGGTTCCCCAAGGGTCAGTCCTGGGGCCTGTACTGTTTTTGGTATATGTGAATGACATAACGGAAGGAATAGACTCAGAAGTGTCCCTGTTTAGATGATGTGAAGTTAATGAGAAGAATTAAATCGTTGAGGATCAGGGGAAAAAAAACCAGAAGGCCAAGCCGGTCCAGTAAAGGGCTCCTTGAATTTAACCCTGCCAAATGTAAAGTCATGAAGATCGGGGAAGGGGGAAAAAAGACCGGACAAATAATCTAGGTGGCCAAAGACTGCAAACCTCACTCAAGGAAAAAAAACTCGGGGGGGGTATAAACCCGGACATCTCCTGAGGCACACATCAATCAGATAACCGCAGATAGGGCGGCGGCAAACCAAGAATAACGTTCCAAACCTCACTAAGGAACGTTCAAAAAGTACACCATATACGTAGGCCCATACTGGAGTATGCAGCACCAGTTTGGCCCACACCTGGTCAAGCACGTAAGGAAATTAGAGAAAGTAGAGGTTTGCAAAAGACTAGCCCAGAGCTAAGGGTTGGGGCCCTAAAGAAAGGTTAAGGGAAATCGGCCACGACACTAGAGGACAGGAGGGTTAGGGGAGACATTAAGACATATAAAATACGGGAGGAATAGAAAGGGGTGGACAGAGACAAGATGTTCCAGGGGGGGGACACAGAAAAAGGGGGGTCACATTGGAAGTTGAAGACTCCAGAGTCAAAGGGATGTTAGGAAGTATTTCTTCAGTCATAGAGTTGTCGGGAAAGGGGGAATAGCCTAGAAAGTGACGTGTGGAGGCAGGAACCAACATAGTTTTAAGACGAGGTTTGAAAAGCTCATGGAGCGGGAGAGAGATGACCAGTAGCAACAGTAAGAGGCAGGGCCAGGAGTATGACTCGCCCCCCGCAACCAAAATAGGTGAGTACACACACACACATTTCTCAATAACTGTTTAGAAATATTCTGAAACAACAACCCTTATCCTCACTCCATAACACATCCCAGATTTTTTTAAAACCACCAAAACACTAATACATCATTTGATCAACTTCAAAACACTCTCAAACATCATTTGAAATTTCAAAAACACCCATCAAAATCACCATTGAATACTCCCAAAACACCATCAAATTTCCCCCTCAAAACACTATAACCAACTTTTTAAGATGGCAAACCCATTATCTAAGACACTAATCTCAAAACCACTATGATCACTAGATCATCACAATTTTACACTTCCCCCCAAAAAACACCATTGAACACCCCAAAAAACACCCTTGAATCCCCCCAAAACACGAATGAATACTCCCAAATCATCATTGAACCCCCCAAAATCACCAGAACACCATCAAAAACACTCTTACCCCCATTTGAACACCACCAAAACATTTTTTTGTACATCATTTGAATCCCTTTAAAAAAAACACTATCAAACACCACAAATAACATTTAACCTAACCAACCCTTTTAACTTTAACTTCAAATCACCCCATGCATCATTTGAACATTCCAACTAAGCCATAAGACATACACCTCCAACTAAAACATGACACATTGCCGAAACTAACACAGACATCCCCCCTCCAACTAAGTCATGGAACATTACCAAAAACTAACACAGCCCCCACCAACTAAGACATTTATGAACACACCCAACTAAGACATAAGACATACACCTCCAAAAAAAAACATGACACATTCCAAAAACTAACACAGACATACCCCTCCAACTAAGCCATGGAACATTCCAAAAAAACTAAGACATCACCAACTAAGACATGACACATTGCCAAAAACTAACACAGTCCCCCCCAACTAAGACATATCATGAACACACCCAACTAAGACATAACATAATCATTTTTTTTACAAAAATTTCAAAAAAATTAAAATCACCATTGAATACTCCCAAAACACCATAAACCCCTTTCCCCCTTAAAACTTTTTTAAAAAACACTCTAACCACTCAAAACCCCCTTTTTTTTTGTGGGGATGTGTATAAAATTGAGGGGGGATGAATTATGGTTTTGAGGGAATGTTTGATGGTGTTTTGGGATTAATCAATGATGATTCCCAGCTCTGATTGTGTGAGGGGTGTGCGGTGCGCTGGCCTGACCCCTGGTGGCTCTTGATAGCATTTTTTGGTTTTCACCAACATGGCGGCAGCTGGGAGTAGACGGTTGAACACAGTTTGGGACCTGGTTACAGGAGTTATCAACCCTGCCACGGCCGGAACAGTATTGCCCACGATCCTACGAGATATTTATGGACTTGATACAACGGATTTGTAGGAGTGGCACTGAACGGGACGAATAGAGTGTTTTGAAACTTCAAACGGCAGAGGTGAAATGAAAGGCTGGTGGATAAGCATCAAGATAGAGGTACACCGTGCACACAGGACTACAGGTACGCTTAAAGGACGTCTCAAGGACATACATTTTGGGGTTTGAGAGGAAGTCCCGTTTGGGCCGAGCGGGGACATCGGCAGTTTTCGGGCATACGGCGTTATCCTTTCTCCTGGCAAGTGGAGTGAAGGACCGCTGATGGGGATCTTTGAGGGTCTTTCGCATTGAAGAACCTTTGCGACATCCCATACCGTCGTACGTCGGGGTTCCCAATTTGGACGCAGATATACGGCCCCCAACATGGGGCAACGAGGACTTGCGCCTGTGCGGGGCATATGAAATGTAGCGCCGACGGGTTGAAGAGGTCGGGCCCAAGAATGAATGGGGGACACGTGGAATGAACGTGAAAAGGCAGAGAAATGCGGAGGGAAGAGGAACATGGAGAAACAACCAAAGTTGTGGACCGAATAGTCGAGGCGATGGTGGTGGTCAGACGATATACAGGAAACGGGCCATCAGTGGTTGAAGAGGCAACCAGGAGAGTGCTGTGGAGGAAGGGCTTTGGAGCAGGTATTAAGAGACATTCGGACAACCCTACCGGTGTTAAGTGTAGAAGCCACTGGGGGTAGGAAGATACAATGGATATGGTGGAGGGCATAGTGAATGCCAGTATCAATGACCAAACATTAGTGTTGTAGACAGCAGGCGGAGGTACATCAGATTGATAGGAAGGGGTGGGTGGAGGGGACCCGAAGAGGTCTGGCACACTGTCTGATTGTGATGACGTGTTGACTCCGGCCCAGGGGATTTGGAAGAAACCTTGGTGGAAGTTGCAAGAAAGACTCCGGGGTTGGGGCCCAAAATCAGGGAATTAATGGGGGTGGGAAGAAGGTGGGTAAATTGCAAAGTAAAGGGAAATCTGGGCCAAACCCTTTCCCCCGAGGCCGAAGGGCAAACCTTGGGTTTTTAATTTCAAGTGTTTAACGTTAAATGTAAATGGGTTGAGAGCAGATATTAAAAAGAGCTTGGGGAGGTACGTTGAGACGGTATAGTGTGATTGTGGGGTTTTTAGGAGCATAATTATAGGCGTGGTAGAAATTTGGTATTGGATGGTTATAAGGTATTTGCCAGTTCATCAAGTAGATTAAAGGGTGGGGTGGCGGTAGTGGTAGCAGGCGCCCATTCAAGCCTTTGCGATGGGAGGAGAGGGGGCAGACTGGTGAGGGTGGAGGCGGTGGGGGTGAAGGTATGCTTTTGGGAGGTATATGGGCAGAGTCTTCCAGACAGGTGAAGGTGGATTTTGTGAGTGGAGCATATGATTTATGCAATGTAGGATTTGCCTAGCATAACCATAGTGGGGAGATTTTAATTGTGTCATCAGGGAAAGGGATGTAGAGCCACGGGGAGGGGGGTGTTTTGCAGGCTCTGAGGGACTTATTAGGGTGTAGGTTTGAAGGATGTTATTGGGGTAGGAGGAGGGAGAGCATACATTTGTTAGAAGAGGGATGGGCTAGGCTAGATAGAATTTATGTAACAGGGAGTGTGGTGGTGGGTGCAGTTAAATATTTAGATGGGTTTTACAGATCATCGGGGAGTGTTGGTGGAGGTGGAATGGTCGGGTGGTACGGTGGGGTAAGGGGTATTGGAAATTAAACGTTCAGCTTTTGAGTGGTGAGGGTAGACGGGAATTTAGAGTGATTGGTGGGGAGGGTTGTGGGGGGAGGTTGCAGGGGGGCTCTGGTGGATTGGTGGGTGGAGGTGGGTAAGAGGGGCATTAAAGCATACTATCAGAGATTGGGCAAAGAAGAGGTAGGATGGCGTTATGGCATGCAAAACTACTTGGAGGATTATTGACGGACTGTTACTTAAGAGGAGGTCACAGACTAACTGAGGAAATACGGACATTGAAGGAAAGGCAGGTTGCGCAGAATGAGAGTTTTGGGGCATGCAGGATGAAAGCAGGCTTGGATGACGTGTTATGGGGATAAACCCTCCAAATATGTATTGGTAAGGTAGGAACCAAAGGATAGGATGACAGTGGAGTGCTTGGAGGTGGATGAAGAATTGGAGAATTATGATGAAGGAATGCGGATTTGTACCACAGAGGCTATGAACGGTATGTGATGTTGGTCTGCCAAGCATATGCAAGGCAAAGGGGTGAGGTGATGAACAAGGATTTAATATTAGGGTGAATCGTGGAGAGGTTGGGACGAAGTGAGCGGAAGGAGTTGGAGGATGATCAGTGAAGGGGAGGGGGAGGCGGTGAATGGGTTAAGTAGAGGAAAGGCCCCTGAATAGATGGTATAGCCTAACGCAGTTTTATAAGGAAAAATTGAACATCACGAGGGACTGTTTGGTCGTGGATGAATGGGATGAAAGAGGACGGGGTGATGGGTAGGATATGGGATTGGGAGTGGTGGTTCTAGTACGGAAGGGGAAGGTAGGAGATACTTTGAGGAATTACAGACCTTTAGTATTAATGAATTCTGATTATAAAATATTTGCAAAGATTCTAGGTAACAGATTAAAAGGGTGTTGGGGAGGGTGATTGAGGTAGGACAGGGGGATTCCAGGTAGGGAGTGGTGACGGGTCATGAGTACATTAAGGATTTCATTGAAAGTGCGGAAGGGGGAGGGGTACTAGATTAGATTGGCAGGGGGCGATGATAGTGTAGAGCCGCGGAGCACGTACGAAATCATGGAGCACAGGGGTTTGGTGTGGAAGTGATGAGTTGGATCAGGCTTTATATGAAGGGGCATGTGTTAGGGTACAAGTCAATGGTAGATGGGTGGGTGGTGCAGATGGAACGGGGTTTGCAAAGAGGATGTCCTCTGTCGCGAATTCTGCTGTGCATGTGTTCAGGATCCGTTTTTCA
The DNA here is from genome assembly GCA_009830355.1 of Cherax destructor. Taxonomy (NCBI): domain Eukaryota; kingdom Metazoa; phylum Arthropoda; class Malacostraca; order Decapoda; family Parastacidae; genus Cherax; species Cherax destructor. The sequence goes on along the minus strand of WNWK01020397.1, from coordinate 29,472 downwards.
GATTGGGCGGGGGAGGGTGGTGGTGGTGAGGGGATCATGAATATGTGGGTATGTGGACGACACTACGGTGCTGGTATGGCAGGAGAAGGGGCTGGGGCATGTAGGGAACAGATAGGCACATTTTGTAAGGCAACCGGAATGAAGGTGAACGGGCAAAATCATTGATGTTGAGGTGGGTAATTTGGGAAGGGGGTTGGGTAGAAGACATGGTTGGAATGTGACTGACACAGTGAAAATATTGGAATAGTGTTCACGGGAATCGGGACGTGACGGGGAGGGTAAATCGGGAATGTAGTGAACGGGCACGGAGCGTATAAATGGTTGGATGGGTGGTGAGCTCATGCTGAGGCAGAGGTTTGCGGTAAACACAATGATTTACAGTAGGGGTTTGGTTTGTAGCTAATATTTATCCTTTATTGAGGTGGGATGTGGAAGGGTTCGAGCGTAAAGTATTTAAGTTCCCTATGGGCTAATGGTAGACATTGGTTACGGAAGGATATAGTTAGGAAGGAAATATTATGGGGGGTTGGGTCTGATTTGGCTGGAGAAGAGGTTGATGCGCATGTACGGAAACGTGCGTGATGAGGGGGGGGATGGAGGGACCGAGGGGAAGGAGTGTTGAGAGATTTGGGTGTATGGTGGGAGGAGGATCTGGACAGTGGGGATTGGCCCCGCAATATGATGGTCATAAAGGAACTGCAAAATTTAAAAGTAGCTGTGCTTGGTGAGGTTGGGAGTGGGGTGGGGGTGCTGGAGTGGGAGGCTATATATCCAGTTTATGACTGGGAAAAGGAATTTGGGGGTTTCGGGAATTACGTTTATCGGGAAGGATCGTGAGCTGATGTATAGGTTTCTACGTGGCGGTTGCAGCAAGGGAGATTTTTTTTCGAATGGGGGTGGAAAGATGGGGGTTGTGAGAGGTGGCAAGCCGGAGACCGTCTTGCACGCCATATATTTTTTTTGAAGCATTGGAAGGGGTAAGGTGGTGGATGGGATGGGTTTTGAGGAAATTGGGGGAGGGGGAGTACCTTTGTTAAGGGCAATTTTCTTGGATTTGGGGGGAGTGGTCATAGGGACAAAAAGGGTTTACTGTACTGCATGGTGGATTTTGTTTGGTGTCATGGAAATTGAGAGAGGTGGGCATTCGAGAAAGAATAAAGGCGGTGGCGGCTCATATATATCAAACCAAGGCCCGGGAAACGTTTGCTATATGGGAAGGGTTGGGATTCTGTATTTTCGGAGATTACAGATCATTAAGTGTCAAGGGGCTATTGAGAGGTTTGGAGGGGTTTGAGTGGGCTTGACCTGTAGGGTTGGGAATAGGGAAAGGGATGTGTTTGTTTTTAGGAGATAGGGACGTGTGATTGGAGAAAGGGGGAGGGAATATGGGGGTATTATTTTCTTTGGGTGACGGTTGACATTCTAGCTCGTGACAAGTGACGTTAGGGTTTTGGGTAGTGGATAGATGAATGAAGGGTGGAATGGATGTTGGTGAAGTGGTAAGGTGGGGGAGTCAGGGGTCTGTACATGGGTTTGGCTGGTCCTCTGAAGCCGGGGGAGGGAGGGGAGGGTGTTTGGGTTGTAACTGGTGTGAATGTGTTGGGGGTTGGTTGTACTTACCAGTAGATGGTAAGGGTAACTGAAACATGTTGTGGTTACTGTGAATTTCGATTTGTAATTTACTTTTGAATATACTCTGTGGCAGGTTGATGGCATTCTGATAGGACATCAGGTATGCACCACACTTGTTGTAGGTCATAAATTTACACATGTATAAGTGTAGTTAGTATTAATACAACTTATAAAGTTAAAAGTAATAGATGCTAATTGTGTTTGTATTCATTTTTACATAATTGTGTGTATAGAGGTTTGTTGTATGAAAGCAAAATTTGTGGTTAGGTGAAGTTATTAGGGATACTTTTTGTTAAATGTAACCTCATGCACATAGAGCTTACAGTTTATAAGGTTAATGTAAATTGTTAGGTGGAGAGGGGGGTCTCTTATTGGGATTTGTGGCATAGGTAGGATGCATGTCCTTAATGCTTTGTAAGGACGATTCATATCTGTTTATGGTAAAAATATTACTAGGAATTATATCGGTGTCGGGTCTCGGCACTGGGTGAATTTTGTGATGTTAATTTTATCACCTGCACGCAGTTCGTATTGAGCTGTTGTTTGTGACATAGCATTTATTTCCATTGATGTTGGAAAGGTTACTCACTGTTAATGTTCTTTGCGTTTATACACATTTGATTGTTTTGAGTTTGTATATGTATTAAATGTACCGAAAAACTAATAAAATGTAAAAAAAAAAAATGATGATTTGGGAGTATTCAGTGGTGTTTTGGGGGAATTCAATAGTGTTTTGGGGGTATTCAAACGATGTTTGAGAGTGTTTTTTGGAGGTGTTCAATGGTGTTTTTTGGGGTATTTAATGTTTTGGGAGTATAAAAAAGGTGCTTTTGGGGGTATTGAAAGCTGTTTTGGTGGTGATCAAATGATGTGCACGAGTGTTTTTGAATGTGTTCAAATGATGTATGAATGTGTTTTGAAGGTTAAGTTTAGGTTAGATTAGATTAGTTAGGTTAGTTTAGGTTAGGTTAGGTCGGTTATGATAGGTTAGGTAAAAATGATATATGTTGTTATGGGTATTAATTAAATGGTGTTTTGGGAGTATACAAAGGTGTTTGATAATGTTTTTGGAGGTGTTCAGTGGTGATTTAGTATTATTCAATGGTATTTTGGGGGTATTCAAATGATATATGAGAGTGTTTTGAAAGTTAGGTTAGATTAGTTTAGGTTAGGATAGGTTGGTTAGGATAGTTTAGGTAAGTTTAGGTGTTGTTAGATTGGGTTGGGTTAGAATAGGATAGGTTAGGTTAGGATAGGTTAGTTAGGTTAGGTTAGTTTAGGTTAGGTTACGTTAGGTGTTGTTAGGTTGGGTTAGGGATAGGTGAGAGTGTTTTGAAGGTTAGGATAGGTTAGGTTAGTTTTGGGTTAGGTTAGGATAGGATAGGTTAGGTTAGTTAGGTTAGGTTAGTTTAGGTTAGGCTAAGTTAGGTATTGTTATATTGGGTTAGGATAGGTGAGAGTGTTTTGAAGGTTAAGATAGGTTAGATTAGTTTCGGTTAGGTTAGGTTAGGTTTTGAGTGTATTCAGGGTGTTTTGTTTAGCTTAGTTAAGTTAGGTGTTGATAGGTTGGGTTAGGTTAGGATAGGTGAGAGTGTTTTGAATGTTAGGATAGGTTAGGTTAGTTTAGGTTAATGTTTTGAGAGTATTCAGTGGTGTTTTGGTGGTGTTCAGTGGTGTTTTGGTGGTGTTCAGTGGTGTTTTGGTGGTGTTCAGTGGTGTTTTGGGTGTATTCAATGGCGTTTTGAGTGTATTCAGTGGTGTTTTGGTGGTATTCAGAGGTGTTTTGAAGTTGATCAAATGATGTATTAGAGTGTTTTGGTAGTCAATGGTGTTTTGTGTTTTTGAAAATGTGTTTTGTGTTAGGTTTATGTTCATGTATTTTTGTGTTCATGTTATATCTGAGTTGGAGGTGAGTAGTGATCTTGGTTAGAGTGTTTTGAGGGAATGTTTTGAGGGAAAGTTTGATGGTGTTTTGGGAGAATTCAATGGTGATTTTGAGTGATTTGAGGATTTTTTTATAAAAAATGTGATTATGTTATGTCTTAGTTGGGTGTGTTCATGACATGTCTTAGTTGGTGGTGACTGTGTTAGTTTTGGCAATGTGTCATGTCTTAGTTGGTGATGTGTTAGTTTTTGGTAATGTTCCATGACTTAGTTGGAGGGTGTATGTCTGTGTTAGTTTTGGCAATGTGTCATGTTTCAGTTGGAGGTGTATGTCTCATGGCTTAGTTGGAAGTGTTCAAATGATGCATGAGAGTGATTTGAAGTTAAAGTTAGGTTAGGTTAGGTTAAATGTTATTTGTGGTGTTTGATAGTGTTTTTGAAGGTATTCAAATGATGTACAAGAGTGTTTTGGTGGTGTTCAAATGAGGTATAAGAGTGTTTTTGATGGTGTTCAATGGTGATTTGGGAGTATTCAATGATGATTTGGGAGTATTCATTCGTGTTTTAGAGGGTATTCAAGGGTGTTTTGGTGGTGTTCAATGATGTTTTGGGGAAATGTGTAAAAATGTGTGATGATTTAGTGATCATAGTGGTTTTGAGATTAGTGTACTTAGATAATGGTTTTGTCATCTTAAAAAGTTGGTTATAGTGTTTTGATAGAAAGTTTGATGGTGTTTTGGGTGTATTCAATGGTGATTTTGAGGGGTGTTTTTTAAGGTGTTCAAATGATGTTTGAGAGTGTTTTGAAGGTGATCAAATGATGTATTAGAGTGTTTTGGTCGTGTTCAAAGTAATCTGGGATGTGTTATGGAGTGAGTTGATAAGGGTTGTTGTTGTCAGAATATTTCTAAACAGTTATTGAGAAATGTGTGTACTCACCTAATTGTACTCACCTAATTGTGGTTGCAGGGGTCGAGACTCAGCTCCTGGCCCCGCCTCTGCACAGTCCGCTACTGGGTCTCTGCTCTCCCTGCTCCATGAGCTTTATCATACCTTGTCTTAAAACTATGTATGGTTCCCGCCTCCACTATATCGTTCGCTAAACTATTCCACTTCCTAACTACTCTATGGCTGAAGAATTGCTTCCTAACATCCCTCTGACTCATCTGAGTCTTCAGCTTCCAGTTGTGTCCCCTTGTTTCTGTGTTTCCTCTCTGGAACATCCTGTCACTATCTACCTTGTCGATTCCCGCAGAATTTTGTATATCGTTATCATGTCTCCTCTAACCCTTCTGTCCTCCAGTGTTGTTAATCCTATTTCCCTCAACCTTTCTTCATAGGACAGTCCCCTGAGTTGTGGAACTAGCCTTGTCGCAAACCTTTGCACTATCTTTAATTTCTTGACGTGCTTGACCAGGTGTGGGTTCCAGACTGGTGCTGCATACTCTAGTATTGGCCTGACGTACACGGTGTACAGTGTCTTGAACGATTCCTTGTTAAGGTAACGGAATGCTACTCTTAGGTTTGCCAGTCGCCCATATGCTGCCGCGTTATCTGGTTGATGTGTGTTTCCGGAGACGTGCTTTTGTGTTATACTCACCCCAAGGTCTTTCTTCTTTGATGAGGTTTGTAGCCTTTGTCCACCTAGCCTGTACTGTGTGTGTGTGTACTCACCTATTTGTACTCACCTATTTGTGGTTGCAGGGGTCGATTCATAGCTCCTGGCCCCGCCTCTTCACTGATTGCTACTAGGTCCTCTCTCCCTGCTCCATGAGCTTTATCAAACCTAGTCTTAAAACTATGTATGGTTCCTGCCTCCACTATGTCGCTTTCTAAGCTATTCCACTTCCTGACAACTCTATGACTGAATAAATACTTCCTAACATCCCTTTGACTCATAGGAGTCTTCAACTTCCAATTGTGACCCCTTGTTTCTGTGTCCCTCTCTGGAACATCTTGTCTCTGTCCACCTTATCTATTCCTGCAGTATTTTATATGTCGTTATCATGTCTCCCCTAACCCTCCTGTCCTCTAGTGTCGTCAGGCCGTGTGTGTGTATGTGTGTATGTGTACTCACCATTTGTACTCACCTATTTGTGGTTGCAGGGGTCGAGTCATAGCTCCTGGCCCCGCCTCTTCACTGATTGCTACTAGGTCCTCTCTCTCCCTGCTCCATGAGCTTTATCAAACCTAGTCTTAAACCTATGTATGGTTCCTGCCTCCACTATGTCGCTTTCCAAGCTATTCCACTTCCTGACAACTCTATGACTGAAGAAATACTTCCTAACATCCCTTTGACTCATAGGAGTCTTCAACTTCCAATTGTGACCCCTTGTTTCTGTGTCCCTCTCTGGAACATCTTGTCTCTGTCCACCTTATCTATTCCTCGCAGTATTTTATATGTCGTTATCATGTCTCCCTAACCCTCCTGTCCTCTAGTGTCGTCAGGCCGATTTCCCTTAACCTTTCTTCGTAGGACAATCCTTAGCTCTGGGACTAGTCTTGTTGCAAACCTTTGCACTTTCTCTAATTTCTTGACATGCTTGACCAGGTGTGGGTTCCAAACTGGTGCTGCATACTCCAGTATGGGCCTGACGTATATGGTATACAGAGTCTTGAATGATTCCTTGGTGAGGTATTGGAACGCTATTCTTAGGTTTGCCAGCCGCCCGTATGCTGCAGCAGTTATCTGATTGATGTGTGCCTCAGGAGATGTGCTCGGTATTATACTCACCCCAAGATCTTTTTCTTTGAGTGAGGTTTGCAGTCTTTGGCCACCTAGACTATACTCTGTCTGCGGTCTCTTTGCCCTTCCCCGATATTCATGACTTTACATTTGGCAGGGTTAAATTCAAGGAGCCAGTTACTGGACCAGGCTTGCAGCCTGTCCAGGTCTCTTTGTATTCCTGCCTGATCCTCGACTGATTTGATTCTTCTCATTAACTTCACATCATCTGCAAACAGGGACACTTCTGAGTCTATCCCTTCCGTTATGTCATTCACATATACCAAAAACAGTACAGGTCCTAGGACTGACCCTTGTGGAACTCCACTCGTCACAGGTGCCCACTCTGACATCTCGTCACGTACCATGACTCGTTGTTGCCTCCTGTCAGATATTCTCTGATCCATTGCAGTGCTTTTCCTGTTACGTGTGCCTGATCCTCTAGCTTTTGCATTAATCTCTTGTGAGGAACTGTGTCGAACGCCTTCTTGCAGTCCAAAAAATGCAGTCTATCCACCCCTCTCTCTCGTGTCTTACTTCTGTTACCTTGTCATAAAACTGCAGTAGGTTTGTGACACAGGATTTTTTTCCCCTGAAACCATGCTGGTTGTCGTTTATAAGCTTGTGTCTTTCTAGGTGCTCCACCATTCTCCTCCTGATGATCTTCTCCATGACTTTGCATACTATACACGTCAGTGACACAGGTCTGTAGTTTAATGCCTCGTGTCTGTCTCCTTTCTTAAAATTGGGACTACATTTGCCATCTTCCACGCCTCAGGTAGTTGCCCAGTTTCAATGGATGTGTTGAAGATTTGTGTTAGTGGCACACACAACATCTCTGCTCCCTCTCTAAGGACCCACGGAGAAATGTTGTCCGGTCCCACCGCTTTTGAGGTATCGAGTTCACATAGCAGCTTCTTCACCTCCTCCTCGGTTGTGTGTATTTCATCCAGCACTTGTTGGTATACCTCCCTATTCTGAATTCCTGGAGTCCTTCCTGTCTCCTGTGTAAATACTTCTTTAAATCTCATGTTGAGCTCCTCACATACCTCTTGGTCGTTTATTGTGAACTCCCCACTTTCCTTTCTCAGCCTGATTACCTGGTCCTTGACTGTTGTGTGTGTGTGTGTGTGTGTGTGTGTGTGTGTGAGTGTGTGAGTGAGATGAGGTATGTTGGTGGTAGTGAGGTCACACACTTTAGTTCTTTTAAATTATCTAGAGGAAAAATGACCTCACACCTCGCTTGCCGCCGTCTGGAGATCCAGGTGTTCTGGTCTGCGACAGTAAGCAGTAGATGTCTAGACTTGAGTGTGGGGTGGTGTGTGTGTTTGTGTGAGTGTGTGAGCGTAAATTTTAATGAAATTAAAGGTATTATGAATATTTTAAAAAAAAAATATAGAAGTGAAAAGTTGTTGAATAGAGATGGTAATGTGAACCCCCGTGACGTCACATCAACAGGTTGAAACAAGTAAATCCCGTTGTATTTTGTATGTCGTTATCATGTCTCCTCTAACCCTTCTGTCCTCCAGTGTTGTTAATCCTATTTCCCTCAACCTTTCTTCATAGGGCAGACCCCTGAGTTGTGGAACTACTTTTTACTTGAAATTTAATTATAACCTTTTCACTATTTTTATATATTCTTATAATCAAACAACTACCTCATTGTGTATGTGACTTACTTTATATTTCCTTTATAAGCAACTACCTGATAAGTGCAATCATTTACTTATATTTTATAAATACCTTTTACCATTAGCCAATTTCAGTCACTTTATTTACTTAAATTTGATCAAAACTACTTTTAATATTAGTCAAAACTGTTTTTACTACTAGTTCAATAGCTCTTTGCATTCATTAACCTCTTATTGCCTTGCATATACTAAAAGTTTCAACCAGTGCAATATTGAATCAAAATTTCTTTTTCCATATCAATTTAATACTAGTCATTGAAGTTATTCTAACCATCCATTAGACAGTTAAATTAGTATATCATTAACATTATTCAAATATCCTATATCACTATAAAAAATTCCTGTAAACACTTGCACATAATTGTATTAATCCATTAGCAAGTAAGACTTTAATCTAAAGCCATATCATTAAGTTTAGCATAATCTATTGTTCCCAAGTCTAGTTATAGAATCACACTAAATCCTATGATTACAGGCATTGATCCTGATATCAACCTATTATTAAATGACTTACATGACTCCAACAGCAATTGCAACTATTACACAGCTGATCAAGCAAAGACATTACTCAGAGCCAACAATAACATAACTATCTTCAATTACAATGTTAGATCTTTGAGCAAACATTATGATGACCTCACAGCACTACTCCAGTCCCTACAGTCCAATATGTCAATCATCACACTCACTGAGACCTGGCTAAAGCCTGATACTACAGGTGTCTATGCCATCCCAGGTTACACAGCCATTCACAACTGTAGGGCTGACCAGCGAGGGGGTGGAACAGCAATATATTATACAGATCAACTTGAATGTATCAAAAACTCTTGCATAAGGGATGAGCATGGAGAATATATTATAGCTAAATTTAAATCAAAAGACCTCCAAAAACCCCTCACAGTGATAAACATCTACAGATTACCACAGTCAAACATCAGCCACTTTAGTGAAAAACTAGGAAACCTGATAATCGATTCACGCCTTAACAAAGATCATTTGCTGCTCACAGGAGATTTCAACATAAATCTCCTACATGACCAAGACCCGCAGGTAACTGAATTCACAAACACTATGAGCAACTGCTTATTACTACCAACAATATCAAAACCTACAAGAATCTCCGAGACTAGTACCTCGTTACTAGACCACATCTGGACTAACACTATATCCCCTCTAAAATCAGGCATAATCACAGAAAACACCACAGACCACTACCCGACCTTTCTCATAACCAACCTAGGCATTTTGCCCCATGAAATTGCAAAAGTAAGCTTCAGACTACATAATGAGTCCGCTGTTAATAATTTTATATCAGCTATGACGAACATTGACTGGCTTAATGAATTAGAAACATATTCAGATACTAATGAATGCATCAAGAACTTTCTTAAAAAAACACACAACCTCTATAACAAACATTGCCCTAAAAAAACTAAACAGATCACAGCTAAGAGACTTAACAATCCCTGGCTAACATCCAGCATCCTTAAATCCATAAACAAGAGGCACCAATATGAAAAACAATACAGAAGAACAATCCAAACGCTACTCATCAATCCTTACCAGCCTGATAAGGAGATCAAAAAAATTGTATTATGAGAACAGACTCCAGACCGTAAAAGGTGATATGAAAATGACCTGGAAAACCCTATCTACAATTCTAGGAAATAAAAAGATATCCACGAACAACACCATCAAATTATCAAAAGCAGATGAACCCCTACTCTCACCAACTGAGACACCAAACAGACTTAATGTTTTCTTCTCCACCATAGGAAAGAATTTAGCGAGTAAAATCCCAAGCTCGAACACCCGTCCAACAGACTACCTCACAAACACCTACCCAAATACGCTATTCCTAGCTCCTACCAACCCAATTGAAGTCTCGCTCATAATCAACACCCTTAAAAACAAGGCAGGAGACATAAACAGCTTACCACCCTTTATGTACAAAAAAGCTTCACACGTACTGTCACCAATTATAGCAGTATTATTCAATAAATCCATTGAATCTTCTACCTTCCCATCAATTCTCAAAATAGCTAGGGTCACCCCGATCCACAAAGGAGGTGACCAAACTGACTTGAATAATTATAGACCAATCTCAAATTTACCACTGCTTTCTAAAATCTTCGAAAAATTAATTCATAAGAACATAAGAAAGAAGGAACACTGCAGCAGGCCTACTGGCCCATGCAAGGCAGTTCCAAATCTCCAACGGCTTAAGGCAATGCCCCGACCCAGCCAGGTCAGGTTTAATAACAAAAAGGCACAATACTGTGACTGGAACAATACACACACAACCCGCACATATAAAAGAGAGGAGCTTACGACGACGTTTCGGCCCGACTTGGACCATTTACAAAGTCACACTAACACACAGAACAGGTGGAAGGAGTATTTATAGGCAGGCAGACAGGGGGAGGGTACAAGAGAGTGGGGTAATAATGGAGGTAGTAGTGGAAGTGGTAGTAGAGGTAGTGGAGTCAGTCATATTCTAGGAAAGGAGCACTGCAAAGAAGCTGGCGGCCCGCATGGGTTGGGCGAGAACACAGAGGGAGGAAAAGACGAATAAAATAAAGAAGGACAAAAACAAGGCAAAAGAAAAGAAAACCCATAGGAGAAAAAGGAGAAGGGGGAAGAGATGAAAGGGGAAGGAATCAAGTTAAGTCACGGGTGTTCTGAAGTTTGGAGCATTTAAGAATGTAATGGGAGAGGAAAGCATCAACAGAGACAAAGCCAGGGCTAAGATTCATACAGGGAAAGTTGTGTATAAGGGAGGATTCAACCAGACGGCGACTATGAAAGTTGGACGAAGGGTAGACAGTTTTAGCAGAAGACCAATCAATAGGATGACTGCGATCTCTGACATGACAGAAAATAGCATTATTAGTGTCGGCCTAACACTATTTTTGTGCTCCTTGAGTCTGTCAGAAAGAGATCGGCCAGTTTCTCCGAAGTACTGAAGAGGACAGGAGGAACAAGAAATAGAGTAGACACCAGGAGAATCTGTAGAGGGAGGGGAGGTATGATCTAGATTAGTGCGAAGAGTGTTAGTCTGACGAAAGGTAAATTTGATGTCTAAGGAACGGAGAGAGTTGCTGAGATTAGAAAGACCAGAGATGTAGGGAAGGCAGAGGACTGGAGAGTTCCCAGGAGTAGAGGGTTTAGGAGAGAAGAAAGTCCGTTTGGCACGAGAGAAAGCAGAGTCTATGAAATGGGAAGGGTAGCCAAGGCGGGAAAATGAATTATGAAGCGTGGAAATTTCTGCTTCAAGGAACTGAGGATCACAAATGCGGAGAGCACGGAGAAAGAGGGAGATAAGAACACTTTTCTTGACAGAGGAGGCATGATAAGAGAAGTAATGAATGTACATGCCACTGTGCATAGGCTTGCGGTACACGGAGAAGGCAAAACCTGTAACTGAGCGGTGGACATGAACATCAAGGAAAGGAAGCAAAGAATTAGATTCCCAATCAGCTTTAAACTTAATGGAAGGGGCAAGATTATTAAGAGCATCAAAAAAAGGTTGGAAGAGACTTAAGTCATGAGGCCAAAGAGCAAAGATGTCATCTACATAGCGGAGCCAGAGTGAAGGACGTACATCAATAGTGGGAAGAAGGACAGTCTCGAAGTATTCTATGTAAAGATTAGCAAGAACAGGAGATAGAGGAGAGCCCATAGCGACACCAAAGGTTTGAGAATAATATTTACCTTGAAAAGAAAAGGAGTTAGAGTCCACACAAAGGCAGATAAGATCAAGAAAGACATCAGTAGGTATAGGGAGATGAAGTAACCCTTCATTGGCCTTCTCTCCGAGAAAATTAAGAACATCATCCAGAGGGACATTAGTGAAGAGGGACTCGATATCAAGACTAAGCATCTTACAGGTCGGGAGAGAGCGAACCCGTTCGATGAAGTCTTGAGAGTGACGAAGGTGGGCAGGAGAAAAAGTACCAAGAAAGGGTTACATTCACTCAAGGAAGGAGCACTGCATCTGACCTAGCACAAGCTAGTCAGGACCAATTCACACCCAACCACACCCACTCATATAATTGTCTAGCCGACCACCTGGTCAGCCGACCACCTGGTCAGCCGACCACCTGGTCAGGTCACTTCCACTTAAGGAATTAGTACAGCTACTGACCTGGTAGTACAAGCTAGTCAGGTCCAAACTCACACCCATCCACACCCACCCATGTATTTATCTAACCTATTTTTAAAACTACACAACGTTTTAGCATCTATGATGGTACTCGGGAGTTTGTTCCACTCATCCACAACTCTATTACCAAACCAGTGCTTTCCTATATCCTTCCTGAATCTGAACTTTTCCAACTTGAAACCATTGCTGCGAGTCCTGTCTTGGCTGGATATTTTCAGCACGCTATTTACATCCCCTTTATTTATTCCTGTTTTCCATTTGTACACCTCAATCATATCCCCCCTAAATCTACGCCTTTCTAGAGAGTGCAGATTCAGGGCCCTCAGTCTATCCTCATAGGGAAGATTTCTGATACAAGGGATCAACTTTGTCATCCTCCTTTGTACGCTTTCCAGTGCATTTATATCCATTCTGTAATATGGTGACCAGAACTGTGCAGCATAATCTAAATGAGGCCTAACCAAAGATATATAGAGTTGAAGAACAACCTGAGGACTTCTGTTATTTATACTTCTTGATATGAAGCCAAGGATTCTGTTAGCTTTATTGTGAACACTTATGCACTGTTGTCTAGGCTTCAGATTACTACTAACCAGAACTCCTAAATCCTTCTCGCAATCACAAGTACTAAGATCTACATTATTCAGCTTATATGTGACATGGTTATTGTCCTGCCCAACATTTAGAACTTTGCATTTGTTTACATTAAACTGCATCTGCCACTTCTCCGACCACTGTATCAGTCTTCAAATCATCCTGGAGTGCTCTAATGTCCTCATTTGAATGAATTGGACGGCCTATTTTGGTGTCATCAGCAAATTTACTTATGTTACTATTTATTCCCTCATCTATGTCGTTTATGTAAATTGTAAACAACAGGGGGGGGGGGGCCAAAACTGACCCCTGTGGAACACCGCTTGAGACGCGCCCCCATTCTGATTTCTCTCCATTTATGCAAACTCTCTGCCGCCTATTAGTCAACCATGCTTCTACCCAGGAAAAAATTTCTCCTCCTATTCCGTGTGCCTTAAGTTTCCTCAGTAGCCTCTGATGTGGAACTTTATCGAAAGCCTTACTGAAGTCCATATACACAATATCATATTCCTTACTATGATCTACCTCCTCAAACACCTTAGTGAAAAAAATTAGTAAATTCGTAAGACAGGAACGCCCCTTAGTAAAACCGTGTTGAGATTCATTAATCAATTTATGCTTTTCAAGATGGCTACGAATTGCCTCGGCAATTATTGATTCCATAAATTTACCAACTATGGAGGTAAGGCTTATTGGTCTATAGTTCGAAGCTAAGGACCTGTCACCTGCCTTGTAAACAGGTATTACATTTGCCCTTTTCCACTTGTCTGGCACTATGCCAGTTTGTAGTGATATATTGAAAAGACTTGCCAAAGGTTTGCTAAGTTCCTCTTTACATTCCTTTAAAACTCTTGCAAACAGTTCATCAGGGCCTGGGGATTTGTTAGGTTTTAATTTTTCTATTTGTCTGAGGACCATGTCACTAGTTACCCAAATCGAGCATAGTCTATTATCTTCCAGTTCTACATAATTTATTATTTCTGGAATTCCGCTAGTATCTTCCTGAGTAAAAACTGAGAGGAAGTAAGTATTGAAAATTTCACACATATCCTTATCACTGTCCGTGATCTGTCCTGAGTTACTCTTAAGTGGGCCTATCTTGTTCCTAATCTTACTTCTGTATACATACTATTCCTACCTCGTCTCACACAATGTACTCAACCCCTGTCAATTTGGATTCAGGACTAACAAGAGCACAAACGATGCTATAACACACATGTTAGAGTTAATATACACCGCACTTGAGAAGAAAGAAGTTCCGCTGGGAATCTTCATAGACCTACGCAAAGCATTTGATACAGTCGACCATGATTTATTGCTCACAAAATTAGCGCACTATGGTATTAGTCGGCACCCACTCAACTACCTAAAGTCGTACCTTAGCAACAGAACCCAGTACGAGTACACAACAAATTACAGTCAGTGTCCCTCAAGGAAGTGTCCTGGGGCCACTCCTATTCCTCATTTACATAAACGACCTACCGAATGCATCACAACTACTCAAACCCATATTATTTGCAGATGACACAACATATGTCTTCTCTCACCCAAATCCAGTTATACTGGCCAACACTGTTAATGCCGAATTACAGAAAATATCAACATGGATGAAGACAAATAAGCTTACTCTCGATACTGACAAGACTTACTTCATTCAGTTTGGAAACAAAGCTACAAATGTTCCACTTAACATAACACTCAATGATTCACCCATCTCAAGACTCACAGAGGGAAAATTCCTAGGAATCCACCTTGACAGTAGTCTTAAATTCCAAACACACATACAACAAATTTCCAAGAAAATCTCAAAGACAGTAGGTATATTATCTAAGATACGTTATTATGTGCCACAACCAGCTCTCATTGCACTATATCATTCTCTTTTCTACCCTTATCTCACCTATGGAATCTGTGCATGGGGCTCAACAACATTAAATTACCTTAGACCACTCATAACCCAGCAAAAGGCTGCAGTCAGGATGATAACAAATTCCCACTCTAGACAGCATACTCAACCTATATTCAAAACATTAAAACTACTCACCGTAAAATATATTCATACCTATTCATGTGCCTTCTACATACATAAAATCTACATGCTAATATCAACCCTCCGCTCAAAATTCTCCTCAACAACTTTAATAGGTCCCACGACCATGACACAAGACACAGATCACTATTTGACATACCCTGAGTCCATACTAACCAATGTAAAAATTCTATGCACATAAAGGGCCCCAGAATCTGGAATTCATTACCAGTAAATATTAAGTTAACCTTGTCGGAAAATCAATTCAAGACTCTTCTCAAAAATCACCTACTCACCCTATACTAAATACTCATACTGTAACAAACTTTCAAACCCAATGTTATTTTACTTAAGATAATCTCAGTTTTATATTGTCATCCTCCTTAACACTTGTTGCAATTTCATATCACCATATTGTCATTTAAAATAGTATAGTATCATCATTTTGTAAATTTGAGATAAATTATATAAATAGAAGAAACTCAATAAATTTTTCTAGTATTGGTCGATCACCATGCCCAGCCCTTCTAGGGCAGGGTAGGTGCCAAGGCTGGAGCTTTCTACCATCTGCGGCTCGCAAGCCTGCCCTTCCTGTCAGCCTCCTTGGGGCGGGGAAGGTGGCAGACCAGAGGGGCCTAGCAACTATCTACCTACCTGCCTCGTGCTTGTGGGCGAATATGGCTAGGCCTGGGACCAGTTGGTCCCACCGCTGAGGGGTACCCCCTCCCATGGGAGACTTCGGTCTCTGCTACTCCCACGCCAGGGAGCCGAAGCCGGGTCGCCATCTGGTAAAGACCAACCTCACCTCACCTTTTCTAGTATTGTTATTATACTAGTATAGCATCAACATATTGTAACTTGAAATAAAATATACAGCTAGATTAAACTCAACCAATTTCTCTAGTATTGTCTTTTAATAGTATGTATAATCATATTGTACTTTGAAATAATATATAACTAGAATAAACTCAATCAATTTCTCTAGCATTAAGTACTTAGTGAATAAGTCTTTAGAATAAGCTGCCCCTAATGCCATGGCATGCCAGTGGCTCTCCTTGCATTACAGTTTTATAATTGTAACTACCAATAACAGTGTACACTTGTATCATGCATCAAAATAAAAATATTATTATATTATTTGTCTCGCCACCCAGCTCTCGTGAGAGAAGGGTGTGCTTCTCTGGTCTCTGGCCCCTGGTGGAGACTGTGAGCAACTTTATTTTCACTGTCATGGCGGCGGTGGGCAGACGCCGCATCAACACCGTCTGCATAGACATGGTTACAGGAGTAATTCAACCTGCTGTGGCGGCTACAGTAATACCTACTATTCTTCGTGATATATACAACATTGATATGGAGGAACTGTATGGAGTGGCACTAAATGGCATGAACAGGATCTTCGTGAAGTTGTTAACGGCTGCAGCATATGAGACATTAGTAGAGAGACATCAGGACAACGTATACACGGTCAATGCGACATTGCAGGTGCGATTAAAGGATGTGTCGCGCACCTACACATGGGTAAAGGTAAAGAATGTGCCTTTTGAGGTGGATCAAATGGATGTGGGACGTGTCTTCAGCGAGTATGGGACAGTACATCTGGCAACGGCAGGAAAGTGGAGTGTGGGACCCATGGAGGGTCTTCCTGAGGGATCTTTCACCTTAAAGATGTCGTTACGGAGGCCCATTCCATCTTACATCATTATAGCTGAGTTTCGTACGCAAGTGTACGTGACTTACGCAGGACAAAGGAGGACGTGCAGGATATGTGGGAATTTTGATCATGTAGCAGCGGATTGTTTGCGGAGAGGTGCTCAACGAACTGCTGAACGCAAGATCCCGACAGAACCACAGGGAAAGTATGAGGGGACGGCTGGTGATGAGGGACAGCAGCAAAGGACCAGGAGCTGGAGTGAAATAGTGGAGGGTGTGGCAGAACTGTGCCACCCATCAGAGCCTACTTTGGAGAGAGAGGTGAATGAAAAGGAGGTTGAGGAAGTACCTGTGATAGAGGAAGGCATGGATGTGCCTCTGGTGGAAGTGATTCAGGGATTACTGGATGATCCATTACAGGTGTTGCATGTTGGGGATGGGGAAGATTTGGTGGAGGAGGCACGAGTTGGGATTGACTCGGGGCAGGAGAGTCCTGAGGTAGCAGCATTGGTGCGTGAGTGCGTCAATGTGGAGGTGCATCAGAGTGATAGTGGGGACATGATGGAGGTGGGGAGCGGGTCGCGGAAGCGATCTGGCAATGTCGAAGATCATGATGATATCTTGACACCGGCCCAGAGGGTCACGAAGAAGCCTTTGGTGGAAGTGAAGGGGAATGACAGGGGAGGGGAGTTGGCAAGAGATGATGGTAAGGATGCTGCTATGGGCAGCAAAAGTGTGGGCAAGGGGGGTGGTAAAGGAAGGATAATGTCACAGTCCGTGCAGAGGTCGAGAGGTAAACCCACTCATTTATATTCCAGTGTCTAACTATTAATGTTAATGGGCTGAGGGCAGAGGTCAAGCGACGGTGGGTAGAGGGAACTTTGAGACGGTATGGTGTGCAAGTGGGGTTCCTACAGGAGCACAATTATAGATGTGGACGTGAATTATGTTTGCAGGGATATGAGGTGTATGCAGGGTCTTCAGGGAAATTAAAAGAGGGTGTGGCAGTGGTCATTAGCACGTCAAGCCCCTTTGTTCTACGAGCGTGGGAGGAGAGTGGGGGCAGGGTGGTAAGGGTGGAGGGATTGGGGGTGAAGGTTTGTTTCGTAGGGGTTTATATGCCGGCGGAGGCTTCACGAAGAGTGAAAATTGATTTTTTAAACGATTACATGGTGGGGGCATTGGGAGGTTTGCCGGGCATGGCAATATTGGGAGGGGATTTTAATAGTGTAATTAGGAAAAGGGATGTGGAACCTAGGGAGCGGGTTGTGAGTTGGGGCGTTGAGGATTTATTGAGTAGTGCAGGTTTTAGGGACATAGTGGGAGGGGGTTTTGTGGAGTATACTTTTGTTAGGAAGGGATATGCGGCGCGTTTGGATAGGGTATATGTGACAGGGAGGGTGGTTGTAGGGAGGGTGCAGACTTTTGATGTGGTATTCTCGGATCATAAGGGTGTTCTGGCAGATGTGAGTTGGGAAGGGGTGATTAGGTGGTATCAGAGTTATTGGAAGCTGAATGGTAGATTATTGACTGGCATGGGTAGGGCGGATGATTTTAGGAGGTGGTGGGGGTCATTGTGGGAGCAAAGGGGAGAGGATAATAATGATTTGGTGGAATGGTGGGAGAGCTGTGCGTAAATAGGAATTAGGGAATATTATCAGAAGCTGGGGCGAGAGGTGTGCTGGAGGTATGGTCTACAAAAGTATCTTGAGGGGTTGTTGCAAGGTTGTTATGAGCATAAAGGAGTGCAGGTGATGGATGAGATTCGAGGTTTGAAAGAAAGACTGAGGGATTTGCAAAATGAGAGGTTTGATGCATGCAGAGTGAAAGCGGGTATGGATGATGTTTTATGGGGTGACAGACCATCGCAGTATGTTGTGGGCAGGTGTAGGGGGCGCAGAGAGGCTATGACGATAGACTACCTGGATGTGGAGGAAGATTTGGAAGGATTCAATAGGGGTCAACGTTTACGGACGACTGAGGCGATGGGAGTTTACGTAGATAAGTGGTTTGAGGCGTATTTGCGGAGCAAGGGTGGGGGCAGGAGTGAAGGTGAGATTGTAGAGGAGGGTGTGGTAGAGGTTTTGGGGGACAAGGACAGGTTGTGTCTGGAGGGGGAAATAACAGAGGAGGAGGTGTGGGAGGCGGTGAATGGAATGAGTAGGGGAAAGGCGCCTGGTATGGATGGTATGGTGAACGAATTTTATAGGGTACATTGGGATGTGTTGAAGGAATGTATGGTGGCCTTGATGAATTGTATGAAGAGTAGGTGTAGAATGGGGAGGGAGCAGGGCATGGGGGTGGTAGTATTAGTTAAGAAGAGTAATCAGGGGAACATGGTGCAGAATTATAGACCTCTGGTAATGATGAATGCAGATTATAAAATCTTTGCGAAGGTTTTGGGGAACAGATTGAAGAGAGTATTGCAGAAGGTGATAGCGGAAGGACAACGTGGGATACCAGGTAGGTGTATGATTGAGGGACATGAACGCATCAAGGGATTTATAGAGGGGCTGGGGAGGAGTATTAGCGTTGGACTGGAAGGGGGCATATGATAGTGTGGAGAGAGGGATGCTGTATGCGATCATGAGAAAACAGGGGTTTGGTGAGGAGGTAGTTAGGTGGGTAGAGACGGTGTATTCGGGGGCTACTGTGCGTGTGCAGGTGAATGGGAAATTGGGAAGGGTGGTACGAATGGATAGGGGTTTGTGACAGGGATGTCCATTATCCCAGATATTGTTCGCGTGCATGCAGGATCCCTTTACAGGATGATTGTGAAGAATGTGGGGTGGGTGGATACAGGCAGGGAGGGAGGAAATGATATAGTGGTACGTGGACGATACCACGGTGCTGGTGAGAATGGAAGAGGGATTCAAGATTATTGAGGGGGCTCTAAAGGTGTTTTGTGCAGCTACGGGTATGAGAATTAATGGGGCGAAATCGCGTTTGTTGGAGGTAGGGGCATGGATTGGAGGTAGATTTGCTGAGAGATATGGGTGGATTATTGTGGATAGTCTGAAAATTTGTGGTATTATGTATATGGGTGATAGTATGGAGGCCAGGAGGGTGAACTCTGGGAGGGTGGTGCAACTAGCGCTAGATAGGTTGGCGAGTTGGAGGGCGGGGGATCTTTCCTTGCATCAGAGGGTGATAGCGGTGAACGTGCTGATCTACAGTAGACTGTGGCACGTGGCAGTGGTTTACCCTCTGATGCAGGAGGATGTGAGTGAGAGGGTTGTAGGTGAGGGTTTTTAAGTACATTTGGGCTTTCGGTAAACACTGGTTGAGGAAGGAGGTGGTTAGGAAGAGAGTGGAGTTAGGGGGGTTGGGGCTTATTTGGGTGGAAAGGAGGTTGATGTGTTTGTTTGTGAAACGGTGTATGGTGCGGCTGGGAGGCACTGAGGGGCTACCGTGGGAGCGGTGGAGCGGAGGTGCACAGATGGTGGGCGTGTATCGTTGGGGACGTGTTGGGATATATTGCGGCATTTGGTGATTGTGGGAGGGTGCAAGAAGTGAAGGCTAGTGTTTTGGAGGTTGCGTGTGGGGGAAGGATGGGATTGGAGGGTGGCTGAATACCTATGTATGATTGGGGATTGATCTGGAGGGGTTTGAAAGGTATGAGGATTAGGGCTGGGGATAGGGAATTAATGTATAGGTTTCTACATGGGGTGGTGGCAGATAAGGCATTGTTATGTCGAATGGGCATTGTTCGAGATGGGTGCTGTAAAAGATGTGGGTCGCAAGAAACAGTGATGCATGCTATATATTTTGTGAGGAACTGGGGGTGGTGAGAGAATGGATAGGCAGGGTGTTGAGGAAAATGGGGGTGGGGGTATTTCAGTACTGAGGGCTATGAGTATGGATATACGAGGGGTAGGTGATAGAGAACGCAAGGGTTTATGGTATTTAATGGTGGATTTCGTGTGTGTGTCCTGGAGACTGAGGGAGCAGGGGGTGGGGGAAAGGATTAGAGCTATGGGGGGTACAATGTATAGGAGTAAATGCAGGAATCGGGTGGTGTATGGGTGTAAATGGGAGTCTGCATTTTCTGATGAGTATAGGAACATGGTTTTGCGGGATGTATTGTAGACATAGAAGGGGGCTTGACGTGGTAGGAGGGAAAGCTCATCCTGGTTAAGGTATGACGATTGAGCGTGGAGTTTTGGATGTGTATTAGGGTGTAGTTCTAGGTGGGGGGAGGTGTGTCTGTTGGGTCATAGTGGGAGAGGGGGATTTTAATTATCAAGGTAATTTTAGCGGTTGTGGGGAGATAAGGGGGTTTTAGGGTATGTGTGCATGGAGGGGGGTTGGGATGACTAATGACGCAGGGGAGGGGTGGCTCTTCAAGTGGGGGTGAGGGTTTTGATTATAGGGGTTAATCTTTTTGTAAGGGGTTTGAGTGGGTTTACCTGACGGTTTTTCTTGGTCGGAGAGGCATGGGTCTGGAGTATGAGTATGGGGAGCTTCTCTGTTGGATGATGACGTAGGGAATACAAAATATTAGCCTCATGTACCTGTTTTGTATCGTTAAACGATCATAAAAAAGGGTTTCACATTGTAATTAACATTGTGCGTTGTGTACGCATACGTGAAAAGTATAGTATTTCCTATATGTGTTATTTTTATTGTGGGTACTGTTATGTTTAATTGTATAAAACCTGTGTGTTGGATAATATTACATCATATAATTGTACGGAGTAAAAACAGTTGTAAGTTAAAGTTTACTGAATGAGGAGTGGTGACGACTATCAGTATGGTGTGTTAGGTTAGATATATTTTTAGTATGATATATGATATGACCTTGTTCAGAACAACAGGATTTTATAAATGTTCATGTTGTAATTGAGTACATTATCAGTTACGCCTTGTTGCTTATTAACTATATGAATATATGTTGTTTGTTAATATGATGTTCTGACAGGTTTGTTAATGTAGTGGGAGGGAGGGTTACCTTATAAGAGAAGGAATAGGGTACAGGGTTTAGGGCCTGCTTTAGTTTTATGTGTTTGGTAGATATATTTGCATGTGATAAAGATGCACCCTTGTTACAAAGGGTATTGGTTTGTTTCAAGTGTATTTTGGCATTATATATAAGTTATGCTCTTTTATGTATGTCATGTATAAGGTTGTAAGTCATATAGGGTGCACGGGAATAATTGGATGTCATGTATCTAGTGTTGCGGTTTTTGGCATCTATTGGTGTGGCATTTTTCATTGATGTACTACATTGTAGTAAAAATTTTAAATAAAAATTAAAAATTATATGTCACAAGAATACACGATTTCAGTTGGAAAATAAGTTTATTTGAGCTTAAGTTATTCTGTATCAGCTATAATATGGAGTAAAAATATTTGAAAACAACTGAAATGCAATTAGGTGGAGAATTAACATAGCAGCCACCATGTTTTGTAATACTTTGTGAGGTGGGATGCATAGTAAAGTTTGAAAACAGTCGTCAATATTCTTATACAGTATTACTAGTTTCTTGTTAGTTTATTGTGTATTTCATCATTGCACGAAGTTGTATGTCTTATGAACAGAATCGTTTCATATTTGTATACCATTTCTATGTAACATGTATGTTAAGTTTTTAAATAAAATATAAAAAAAAAATTGTAACTACCAATAACAGTGTACACTTGTATCATGCATCGAAATAAAAATATTATTATATTATTATTATTATTATTATTATTATTATTATTATTATTATTATTATTATTATTATTACTGTGTGTGGCATCATAGTGACCCAGGTGTAGTGCAGGTAGAGTTGGTGAAAAGTGTTTCTTGACAACTCTTTTACTAAAAACATGATTTATTAGTAAATATGATTAGAAAGAGTTGTATTTAGTTAATCACATGAGGGAAAATATATATGCTACGAAGAAGATTCATATAATGTGATTTTGATATTAAAATATGTTAATCGAGGTTGGAGTGAGTGATAGATCTTAAGTAGAATTTAGAAAATGAGTAATTGGCAACTTAAATCGTGGATTTTAAAAGGGTTTCCTGAGAGAGTAATCATTTCAATACCTGGTAGTTAGACTGTTGGGTTTAGTCTTGACTCTTTCTCTTCTTCTTCAGCTCTTCCTCTCACCGGCTATTCTTCTTCTGTCCCCACTTCCCCCTCGCCCCTAGTGGGTCCTTACCTGAGAGTCTGAACTGAACTAATCATTTCAGTATTGGCTTTCGTTGTAGCATCAAGTAGATTCATCTGGTGAATTTCTCAAGAAGTTTAATATAGGTGTGTAATAAAAGTATAGGTGTGTTTTAGGAATGTGAAATGTTGTGGGATATGAGTGAAAAAAATGTTAGTGGATATTAAAACGTCTGAAAATTTGCTGTATTACGAGAAAAATTGTTTGAATAATTAAACAAAAATGAAAAGTGTATGTAGAGCAAAGTGTTGAAAATTTGTGTTATCCTGGGTTGTAGGGTGTGTGAGTGAGGTGACATGGGAATTGAGGTGTAGGGAAGGTTCAGGTTGTGTCATTCTGGGTTGTAGGGTGTGTGAGTGAGGTGACATGGGAAGTGAGGTGTAGGGGAGGTTCAGGTTGTGTCATTCTGGGTTGTAGGGTGTGTGAGTGAGGTGAAAGGGAAGGGTGAGGTGTAGGGGGGGTTCAGGTTGTGTTATTCTGGGTTGTAGGGTGTGTGAGTGAGGTGAAAGGGGAAGAGTGAGGTGTAGGGAGGTTCAGGTTGTGTCATTCTGGGTTGTAGGGTGTGTGAGTGAGGTGACATGGGAATTGAGGTGTAGGGAAGGTTCAGGTTGTGTCATTCTGGGTTGTAGGGTGTGTGAGTGAGGTGAAAGGGGAAGGGTGAGGTGTAGGGGAGGTTCAGGTTGTGTTATTCTGGGTTGTAGGGTGTGTGAGTGAGGTGAAAGGGGAAGAGTGAGGTGTAGGGAGGTTCAGGGTGTGTTATTCTGGGTTGTAGGGTGTGTGAGTGAGGTGAAAGGGAAAGAGTGAGGTGTAGGGGAGGTTCAGGTTAAGGAGTGTGAGGTGGCTTGTACATGGTAGAATAGTGAATTTGTGACTTAGGAGTTCGGTGGGTCATGTCTTGCCTTGGTGTGTGTGATCTTAGATAATGGTAATCATGGAGTTGGTGAACATTTGTAATGTTTTCCCTATGTTGATTTTGTATTACCAGAAATTTGTTAATGTAAGAATGGAAAAATTGTGTTACCTGAAATCTTAATTCATTTTAGTCAATGACTTGTATTACCAGAAACTTGTTAATGTAAGACTGGAACTTTTTATTTCTGTTACCTGAAAACATGGAATATTGTATTACCAGAAATTTGTTAATGTATCTTTGTATATGAAAATCTACCGAAACAATGGAAAATAAATGAAGAAAAAATATTGTGTATTAGTGTTATCCTACATTTAATAAGAGGAAGTTACCTGCTCAATCCTGTTGTACTCAATGATGTCACGCACTTTTAATTCGTTCAATGTAATAAGGGAAAGATACTTGTTCTCCTGTACTTTTAGAGAGAAAGTAATATTACCTATAAGGGGAATTTTTTACAATACCCCATAGGGATCTTCAAAACTTTCGTTCTTTTTATTGAAAAACAAGAACAAATTTGTATGTATTACTATATCGAGAAATTTAAAGGAGTATCTCATAGGGATCTTCAAAATGAAAATTTGGAAAAAACTTGAAAATTAAAAAAATTGAAAAATTGAAAAAAAAAATTGAAAATTCGAAAAAATGAAAAATTGGAAAAAAATGAAAATTCGAAAAAAAATTGAAAAATAAAAAAAAAAAATATTTGGGGAAAAAAATTGGGGGGGGCGAAGTGGGGGCGGGGACGTGGGGGCGCAGGCGGGGGCGCGGGCGTGGACGGGACCAGGGGCGGGGCAGGAGGGTCATTAGCACCTAGGTGTGAAAATTTTCACACACACACTTAGGTGTGACCGCCGCCATTTTCAACCCTACAGAAGAAAAGCGTACTACTGCTACTACAACTAATATTATTACTACTACTATTAGCACATTGAGAGACAACACAATAAGTATCAGGGGCCCAAAACTGTTCAACTGCCTCCCATCATACATCAGGGGGATTACCAACAAAACCCTGGCTGTCTTCAAGCAGGCACTGGACAGGCACCTAAAGTCAGTGCCTGACCAGCCAGGCTGTGGTTCGTACGTTGGACTGCGTGCGGCCAGCAGTAACAGCCTGGTTGATCAGGCTCTGATCCAACATGAGGCCTGGTCACAGACCGAGCCGCGGGGGCGTTGACCCCTGGAACTCTCTCCAGGTAAACTCCAGGTAAACAATACTACAACTAATATTATTACTACTACAACTAATATTACTACTACTACTACTACAACTAATATTACTACTACTACAAGTAATATTACTACTACTACAACTAATATTACTACTACTACAACTAATATTACTACTACTACAACTAATATTACTACTACTACTACTACAACTAATATTACTACTACTACAACTAATATTACTACTACAACTAATACTACTACTACTACTACAACTAATATTACTACTACTACAACTAATATTACTACTACTACTACTACTACAGCTAATAATACTACTACTACTACTACAACTAATATTACTACTACTACTACTACTACAACTAATATTACTACTACAACTACACCTAATATTACTACTACTACTACTACAACTATTATTATTACTACTACAACTAATATTACTACTACCACTATTATTACACCTCACTCTGAGAATATATATACCCTCTGTGTCCATGTATTGTTTGTAACAGCTTGACAAAGCTCCTGGAGAGCGAAACATAGCCACAATAAAATGTCACATTAGTTGCATTTGTGTCATTTTACTTAACATATTGTCGGTAATTCAACCAATATTATTACATATATATATATATATATATATATATATATATATATATATATATATATATATATATATATATATATATATATATATATATATATATAATTTTTTATTTTTTATTAACACATCGGCCGATTCCCACCAAGGCAGGGTGCCCCGAAAAAGAAAAACTTTCATCATCATTCACTCCATCACTGTCTTGCCAAAGGGGTGCTTTACACTACAGTTATAAAACTGCAACATTAACACCCCTCCTTCAGAGTGCAGACACTGTACTTCCCATCTCCAGGACTCAAGTCCGGCCTGCCGGTTTCCCTGAATCCCTTCATAAATGTTACTTTGCTCACACTCCAACAGCACGTCAAATATTAAAAACCATTTGTCTCCATTCACTCCTATCAAATACGCTCATACATGCTTGCTGGAAGTCCAAGCCCCTCGCACACAAAACTTCCTTTACCCCCTCCCTCCAACCTTTTCTAGGCTGACCCCTACCCGGCCTTCCCTCCACTACAGATTTATACACTCTCGAAGTTATTCTGTCTCGTTTCATTCTATCTACATGTCCAAACCACCTCAACAACCCCTCCTCAGCTCTCTGGATAATAGTTTTGGTAATCCCGCACCTCCTCCTAATTTCCAAACTCCGAATTCTCTGCATTATATTCACACCACACATTGACCTCAGACATGACATCTCCACTGCCTCCAGCCTTCTCATCGTTGCAACATTCATCACCCATGCTTCACACCCATATAAGAGTGTTGGTATAACTATACTCTCATACATTCCCTTCTTTACTTCCATGGACAAAGTTCTTTGTCTCCACAGACTCCGAAGTGCTCCACTCACCCTTTTTTCCTTCATCAATTCTATGATTCACCTCATCCTTCATAGACCCATCTGCTGACATGTCCACTCCCAAATATCTGAATACATTTACCTCCTCCATACTCTCTCCCTCCAATCTGATATCCAATCTTTCGTCACCTAATCTTTTTGTTATCCTCATCACCTTACTCTTTCCTATATTCACTTTCAATTATATATATTATATATATATATATATATATATATATATATATATATATATATATATATATATATATATATATACAATTTAGTTGCACTAGATACATAAAAATATATTTTGAAAAAAAAATGAAATTTATTATTAAGCTGTGTCTAGAGTCTACTAGGGCGGTGCTCCTGGTGGATCAGGACCTGATCAACCAGGCTGTTACTGGAGATGTATGCTCTCTACCAACCTACTACATGTAGATGAATGGTTCAGAGAACCGACAAGTTATAAATTAGACACATATGCAACACTTGGGTATCTTTATTGAGGAAACGTTTCGCCACACAGTGGCTTCATCAGTCCAATACAAAGTAGAAAGTTATAAAGAGAGGAGGAGTTTGAGGTAATCAGTCCCTCGGCCTGGAGTCGATGTGTTCTTGGGATCTTGATACAACGAATTCTTCAACACTTGTCCAACCTTTGGACGAAGACCTACTTCGACTAGTGGATGGTACCACTATGACCCCGCCTCCTCCTGCTTCGCCTCACCTGTCTACAGTATATAAGCTGTATATAATGCTGTACTTACTACAAGATTGATGGACTGAACACATCGACTCCAGGCCGAGGGACTGATTACCTCAAACTCCTCCTCTCTTTACAACTTTCTACTTTGTATTGGACTGATGAAGCCACTGTGTAGCGAAACGTTTCCTCAATAAAGATACCCAAGTGTTGCATATGTGTAATTTATCAACCTACTACATACTGCTAGAGTGGAAAACCTTTAACAATCATTAGTTTTTGTCTAAAATCCTCCTACCATCTGTTAGAAAGAAAAACATTTAATGTGCCTTTTTTATACGTATGCCAGTATGAGAGGACGGATAGTATTACCTCTGATGTTTGTTGTCTACCAACGAATCTATGGTTAAAACATACAAAATAAGGCATAACTCACCATGCTGGTCTGCTGCGTCAACATCTGCCTTAGCATCAATTAAAGCACGAACAACACTATCCAGTCCAAAATGTACAGCTATCTGCAGTGGCGTGTAGGAGAAACCTCCTTTATAGTCCACGTGAAGACCAGCGTTGAGAAGGCAGGGTACCAGGTGGGCATGGCCCTTTAAGGCAGCCAGGGACATTAGCGAGACACCTGGCATGTCTGGGTCATCCTTAGCAAGGACAGTGTTGACATTACCTCCGGAGTTAATGGCTGTGTTCACCCTCTCTTCATCCCCATCTCTCACAGCACACACCAGCGCCTGGCAACCCAAACACTCTTGTTATTCCAAGTTAAATGAAACTCTGAATACTACAGAACACTTTACATCATTATTATTATTATTAATTATTATTTTTATTATTCGTAGCAGTAGTAGTTTAACACAGCGGCCATCTCTCACCGACGCAGCGGGTTACCTGAAAAAGAAACAAAAGATTTTCCTATTTTTACATTTAGTAATTTAAAAAGGAAAAATAGTTACCAGCTCCTTGTTACCCTGGTTACCAGCCCTTTGTTACCCTGGTTACCAGCTCCTTGTTACCTTGGTTACCAGCTCCTTGTTACCCTGGATACCAGCTCCTTGTTACCCTAGTTACCAGCTCCTAGTTACCCTGGTTACCAGCTCCTAGTTACCCTGG
Source organism: Cherax destructor (assembly GCA_009830355.1). Taxonomy (NCBI): domain Eukaryota; kingdom Metazoa; phylum Arthropoda; class Malacostraca; order Decapoda; family Parastacidae; genus Cherax; species Cherax destructor. The sequence goes on along the minus strand of WNWK01020397.1, from coordinate 1,554 downwards.
ATACCAGCCCTTTGTTACCCTGGTTACCAGCTCCTTGTTACCCTAGTTACCAGCTCCTAGTTACCCTGGATACCAGACCCTTGTTACCCTGGTTACCAGCCCCTTGTTACCCTGGTTACCAGCTCCTTGTTACCTTGGTTACCAGCTCCTTGTTACCCTGGATACCAGCTCCTTGTTACCCTAGTTACCAGTTCCTAGTTACCCTGGTTACCAGCTCCTAGTTACCCTGGATACCAGCCCCTTGTTACCCTGGTTACCAGCCCCTTGTTACCCTGGTTACCAGCTCCTTGTTACCTTGGTTACCAGCTCCTTGTTACCCTGGATACCAGCTCTTTGTTACCCTAGTTAACAGCTGCTAGTTACCCTGGTTACCAGCTCCTAGTTACCCTGGTTACCAGCTCCTTGTTACCCTAGTTACCAGCTCCTAGTTACCTTGGTTACCAGCTCCTAGTTACCCTGGATACCAGACCCTTGTTACCCTGGTTACCAGCCCCTTGTTATCCTGGTTACCAGCTCCTTGTTACCTTGGTTACCAGCTCCTTGTTACCCTGGATACCAGCTCCTTGTTACCCTATTTACCAGCTCCTAGTTACCCTGGTTACCAGCTCCTAGTTACCCTGGATACCAGCCCCTTGTTACCCTGGTTACCAGCCCCTTGTTACCCTGGTTACCAGCTCCTTGTTACCTTGGTTACCAGCTCCTTGTTACCCTGGATACCAGCTCTTTGTTACCCTAGTTAACAGCTGCTAGTTACCCTGGTTACCAGCTCCTAGTTACCCTGGTTACCAGCTCCTTGTTACCCTAGTTACCAGCTCCTAGTTACCCTGGTTACCAGCTCCTAGTTATCCTGGATACCAGACCCTTGTTACCCTGGTTACCAGCCCCTTGTTACCCTGGTTACCAGCTCCTTGTTACCTTGGTTACCAGCTCCTTGTTACCCTGGATACCAGCTCCTTGTTACCCTAGTTACCAGCTCCTAGTTACCCTGGTTACCAGCTCCTAGTTACCCTGGATACCAGCCCCTTGTTACCCTGGTTACCAGCCCCTTGTTACCCTGGTTACCAGCTCCTTGTTACCTTGGTTACCAGCTCCTTGTTACCCTGGATACCAGCTCTTTGTTACCCTAGTTAACAGCTCCTAGTTACCCTGGTTACCAACTCCTAGTTACCCTGGTTACCAGATCCTAGTTACCCTGGATACCAGCCCCTTGTTACTCTGATTACCATCTCCTTGTTACTCTAGTTACCAGCTCCTTGTTACCCTGGTTACCAGATCCTAGTTACAATGGATACCAGCCCCTTGTTTCCCTGGTTACCAGCTCCTGGTTACATCTCCCACCACTGGCAACACCTCCCACCACTGGCAACACCTCCCACCACTGGCAACATCTCCCACCACTGGCAACACCTCCCACCACTGGTAACACCTCCTACCACGGGCAACACCTCCAACCATTGGCAGCACCTCCCACCACTGGCAAAACCTCCCACCACTGGCAGCACCTCCCACCACTGGCAACACCTCCAACCACTGGCAACACCTCCAACAACTGGC
>WNWK01020396.1:0-35909 GCA_009830355.1 Cherax destructor | reverse complement strand
AGAGAATGGAACAGACAGAGTGACTTCGGGGTGTATAAATCTGTAGTGGAGGGAAGGCGGGGTAGGGGTCGGCCTGGGGAAAGGTTGGAGGGAGGGGTAAAGGAAGTTTGTGTGCGAGGGGCTTGGACTTCCAGCAAGCAGTGTGAGCGTATTTGATAGGAGTGAATGGAGGCATATGGTTTTTAATACTTGACGTGCTGTTGGAGTGTGAGCAAAGTAACATTTATAGGGATTCAGGGAAACCGGCAGGCCGGACTTGAGTTCTGGAGATGGGAAGTACAGTGCCGGCACTCTGAAGGAGGGGTGTTAATGTTGCAGTTTAAAACTGTAGTGTAAAGCACCCTTCTGGCAAGACAGTGATGGAGTGAATGATGATGAAAGTTTTTCTTTTCGGGCCACCCTGCCTTGGTGGGAATGGCCGATGTGTTAATAAAAATAAAAAATATTTTTATATATATATGTATATATATATATATACAGTGGACCCCCGAGTTTCGTAAAACTTCACTCCTGAAGTCTGCTCAATTGCTATTACCGAACGAATTTACTCCTTAAGGAAAAATTTCACGTAGGTTAGTCTATTTCAGACCCCTAAAAATACACTTCCACAAGAACTTACAAAATTATACTTCCATAATTGCACGATTTCCGGGGTATTCATTAACCGAGGTCCACTGTATATATATATATATATATTCAGTGGTACCTCGACTTACGTTTTATCACCTTACGTTATATTCGATATCCGTTACTTATAACGTAAGAAATTTGAATGCGACATCCGTTGATTGATTCGTCTTACGCTTCGTACCGGACCTGTTCGCTTGGAGCCCAGCTGACGCGCACTCCAGGGAGCGTCAGTGTGCTATTGTTTACAAGCGAGCGACCACCCACCAACACCCACGCATTCATACCAGTATATTGTCATTATTCCACTGTTTTTAGTGCTTGCAACTGCTAAATAAGCCACCATGGGCCCCAAGAAAGCTCCTAGTGCCAAGCCTGTGGTAAAGAATGTGCAGGGAGTGAAGCATTTATGCAGGGAGTGTAGCAGGCATGCAGGGAGTGTAGCAGGCATGCAGGGAGTGTAGCAAGGATGCAGGGAGTGTAGCAAGGATGCAGGGAGTGTAGCAAGGATGCAGGGAGTGTAGCAAGGATGCAGGGAGTGTAGCAAGGATGCAGGGAGTGTAGCAAGGATGCAGGGAGTGTAGCAAGGATGCAGGGAGTGTAGCAAGGATGCAGGGAGTGTAGCAAGGATGCAGGGAGTGTAGCAAGGATGCAGGGAGTGTAGCAAGGATGCAGGGAGTGTAGCAAGGATGCAGGGAGTGTAGCAAGGATGCAGGGAGTGTAGCAAGGATGCAGGGAGTGTAGCAAGGATGCAGGGAGTGTAGCATTCATGCAGGGAGTGTAGCATTCAAAGAAAAAGGCCAGTAACCCCAGAAAAGGACTTGGTACCTGCAGTGTTAATGGAAGGGGATTCCCCTTCCAAACACTAGCATACTACTCCACCTTCTCCCCTCCTCCCGTCCTCCACACATCAACAACTCTTCAATAAATGTAAGTGACATGTTATTGTACAATATTTGCATGTGTATTTATGTATTCTTTATTAAATTGTGTATTATTTAATGTCCAAAAGTTCTAAAAAATATTTTATTTAACTACTTTTGGAAGTCTTGGACGGATTAAATTTATTTCCATTATTTCTTATGGGGAAAATTGATTCGTGTTACGTTTGTTTCGTCTTAAGAAATGCCCTCTCTGACGGATTAAAAACGTAAGTCGAGGTACCACTGTATATGTATATATATATATATATATATATATATATATATATTATAAACACTGATCTCTGGCCGACGGAGACTCGAACCTACGAACCTCATGACAAGGTACGCAGTGCTTTACCGACCGTACCACACTGGTCAATACCTAGGCATCCAGCTTTCGCTAGACGTTATTCCAAGGCAGCCAGCTTTTAGGCAGGAAGGCTTACAGCTTTTCATCTCATCCCCTGCATGCATCGACACAACTAGAGATTTTTACAATGCTAGGAATTCGCAAGAGCAGGCGAAATATTCACAAACACTGATCTCTGGCCGACGGAGACTCGAACCTACGAACCTCATGACAAGGTACGCAGTGCTTTACCGACCGTACCACACTGGTCAATACCTTGGCATCCAGCTTTGCTAGACGTTATTCCAAGGCAGCCAGCTTTCAGGCAGGAAGGCTTACAGCTTTTCATCTCATCCCTGCATGCATCGACACAACTAGAGATTTTTACAATGCTAGGAATTCGCAAGAGCAGGCGAAATATTCACAAACGCTGATCTCTGGCCGACGGAGACTCGAACCTACGAACCTCATGACAAGGTACGCAGTGCTTTACCGACCGTACCACACTGGTCAATACCTTGGCATCCAGCTTTCGCTAGACGTTATTCCAAGGCAGCCAGCTTTCAGGCAGGAAGGCTTACAGCTTTTCATCTCATCCCCTGCATGCATCGACACAACTAGAGATTTTTACAATGCTAGGAATTCGCAAGAGCAGGCGAAATATTCACAAACACTGATCTCTGGCGGAAGGAGACTCGAACCTACAAGGTTCATAGGTTCGAGTCTCTGTCGGCCAGAGATCAGTGTTTGTATTTCGCTGTCTGAATTTCATATATATATATATATATATATATATATATATATATATATATATATATATATATAAAAAAATATATATAATAATATATATACATACATACATACATACATACATACATACATACATACATACATACATACATACATGACATCACATACCGAGTTTCGTAAAAACTTCTACTCCTGGAAGTCTGCTCAAGTGCCATTACCGAACGAATTTACTCCCTTAAGGAAAAATTTCACGTAGGTTAGTCTATTTCAGACCCCCAAAAATACACTTCCACAAGAACTTACAAAATTGTACTTACATAATTGCACGATTTCCGGGGTATTCGTTAACCGAGGGTCCACTGTATATATATATATGTATATATATATATATACATGCACATGATGACACATGTGCACGTGTAGTGACACCTGTGCACACGTAGTGACACCTGTGCACACATAGTGACACCTGTACATACATGATGACGCTTATGCATGTGTAGTGACACCTGTACATACATCATGACACGTGTGTACACATAGTGACACCTGTACTTACATGATGACACTTGTGCACACGTTGTGACACGTGAACATATAGTGACACATGTTAATTCCTTCACACACATTGTGACACAATAAACATATTAAAAATAATGATAAAATTGAATTTATTTATTTTAGGGGACAAGAAAATGTTCGTCTTTTGTCTTGTGGTGTCAATGTACTGTTCGTCTTGACACATGTGATGGAATATTTAATTTTTGACCAGATGTATTTCTATTGGTAGAATTACCGACTATAATATATATTATATATATATATATATATATATATATATATATATATATATATATATATATATATATATATATATATATTTTTTTTCAACAAGTCGGCCGTCTCCCACCGAGGCAGGGTGACCCAAAAGAAAGAAAATCCCCAAAAGAAAATACTTTCATCATCATTCAACACTATCACCACACACATACATAATCACTGTCTTTGCAGAGGAGCTCAGATACAACAGCTGAGAATTGTCCCTCCCAGCTGTCACTATCCCAGACCCCTCCTTTAAAGTGCAGGCACTGTACTTCCCATTTCCAGGACTCAAGTCCAACTAAATCAATTAACTGGTTTCCCTGAATCCCTTCACACAATGTTACCCTGCTCACACTCCAACAGATCGTCATGTCCCAAAAACCATTCGTCTCCATTCACTCCTATCTAACACGCTCACACATGCTTGCTGGAAATCCAAGCCCCTCGCCCACAATACCTCCTTTACCCCTTCCCTCCAACCTTTTCTAGGACGACCCCTACCCCGCCTTCCTTCCCCTACAGATTTATACGCTCTCCAAGTCATTCTACTTTGATTCATTCTCTCTAAATGACCAAACCACCTCAACAACCCCTCTTCAGCCCTCTGACAAATTCTTTTAATAACTCCACACCTTCTCCTAATTTCCACATTCCGAATTTTCTGCATAATATTTACACCACACATTGCCCTTAGACAGGACATCTCCACTGCCTCCAGCCTCCTCCTCGCTGCAGCATTTGCAACCCATGCTTCACACCCATGTAAGAGTGTTGGTACGACTATACTTTTGTACTTTCCCCTTCTTTTCCTCCATGGATAACGTTTTTTGTCTCCACAGATACCTCAACGCACCACTCACCTTTTTCCTTCATCAATTCTATGGTTAACCTCATCCCTCATCCTTCATAAACCCATCCGCTGACACGTCAACTCCCAAATATCTGAAAACATTTACTTCTTCTATAATCCCTCTCTCCAATGTGATATCCAATTTTTCTTTATTTAAATCGTTTGATACCCGCATCACCTTACTCTTATCTATGTTCACTTTTAACTTTCTACCTTTACACACTCTCCCAAACTCGTCCACTAACCTTTGCAACTTTTCTTTAGAATCTCCCATAAGCACAGTATCATCAGCAAAAAGTAACTGTGTCAACTCCCATTTTGCATTTAATTCTCCAAAATTTAATCCCACCCCTCTCCCCAACACCCTAGCATTTACTTCTTTTACAACCCCATCTATAAATATATTAAACAACCTATGGTGACATTACACATCCCTGTCTAAGACCTACTTTTACCGGGAAGTAATCTCCTCTCTCCTACACACCCTAACCTGAGCCTCACTATCCTCATAAAAACTCTTTACAGCCTTCAGTAACTTACTACCTATTCCATACACTTGCAACATTTGCCACATTGCTCCCCTATCCACTCTATCATATGCCTTTTCTAAATCCGTAAATGCAATAAAAACTTCTCTACCTTTATCTAAATACTGTTCACATATATGCTTCACTGTAAACACTTGATCTACACATCCCCTACCCACTCTAAAGCCTCCTTGATCATCTGCAATCCTACTCTCTGTCTTACCTCTAATTCTTTCAATAATAACCCTGCCATACACTTTACCTGGTATACTCAGTAAACTTATTCCCTATAATTTTTACACTCTCTTTTATCCCCTTCCCTTTATATAAAGGAACTATACATGCTCTCTGCCAATCCCTAGGTACCTTCCCCTCTTTCATACATTTATTAAACAAAAATACCAACCACTGCAGCACTATATCCCCCCCTGCTTTTAACATTTCTGTCATGATTCCGTCAATTCCAGCTGCTTTACCCCTTTCATTCTACGTAATGCCTCACGCACCTCCCCACACTCACATCCTGCTCTTCTTCACTCCTAAACTATGTTGTACCTCCCTGGCCAGTACATGAAATTACCGCCTCCTTTTTTCATCGACATTTAAAAGTTCCTCAAAATATTCCCGCCATCTACCCAATACCTCCAGCTCCCCATCTACTATCCCCCCTACTCTGTTTTTAACTGACAAATCCATTCGTTCCCTAGGCTTTCTTACCTTGTTTATCTCACTCCAAAATTTTTCTTGTTTTCAGCAAAATTTCTTGACAGAGCCTCTCCCATTCTTTCATCCGCTCTTCTTTTGCACTCTCTCACCACTCTCTTCACCTTTCTTTTACTCTCCATATACTCTGCTCTTATATTAACACTTCTGTTTTGTAAAAACCTCTCATAAGCTACCTTTTTCTCTTTTATCACACCCTTTACTTCTTCATTCCACCACTCACTCCTCTTTCCTCCTGCACCCACCCTCCTATAGCCACAAACTTCTGCCCCACATTCTAATACTGCATTTTTAAAACTATCCCAACTCTCTTCAACCCCCACTACTCCTACTTGCACTAGCCCACCTTTCTGCCAATAGTTGCTTATATCTCACCCTAACTTCCTCCTCCCTTAGTTTATACACTTTTACCTCTCTCTTACTTGCTGTTGCCATTTTCTTTTTGTCCCATCTACCTTTTACTCTAACAGTAGCTACCACCAAATAATGATCTGATATATCCGTTGCCCCTCATAAACATGTACATCCTGAAGCCTACTCATCAACCTTTTATCCACCAAAACATAATCCAACAAACTACTTTCCTTACGTGCTATATCATACCTTGTATATTTATTTATCCTTTTTTCATAAAATATGTATTACTTATTACCAAACCTCTTTCTACACATAGCTCAATTAATGGTTCCCCATTTACATTTACCCCTGGCACCCCAAATTTACCTACTACTCCCTCCACAACATTTTTACCCATTTTAGCATTAAGATCCCCATCCACAATTACTCTCACTTGGTTCAAAACTCCCCACACACTCACTCAACATTTCCCAAAATCTCTCTCTGTCTCCTCTACACTTCTCTCTTCTCCAGGTGCATAAACACTTACTATAACCCACTTTTCACATCCAACCTTTATTTTACTTCACATAATCCTCGAATTTATACATTTATATTCCTTCTTTACCTGCCATAACTGATTATTCAACATTATATATATATATATATATATATATATATATATATTTTTTTTTTTTTTTTTATTAACACATCGGCCGATTCCCACCAAGGCAGGGTGGCCCGAAAAAGAAAAACTTTCATCATCATTCACTCCATCACTGTCTTGCCAGAGGGGTGCTTTACACTACAGTTATAAAACTGCAACATTAACACCCCTCCTTCAGAGTGCAGGCACTGTACTTCCCATCTCCAGAACTCAAGTCCGGCCTGCCGGTTTCCCTGAATCCCTTCATAAATGTTACCTTGCTCACACTCCAACAGCACGTCAAGTATTAAAACCATATGTCTCCATTCACTCCTATCAAATACGCTCACACATGCTTGCTGGAAGTCCAAGCCCTCGCACACAAAACTTCCTTTACCCCTCCCTCCAACCTTTCCTAGGCCGACCCCTACCCCGCCTTCCCTCCACTACAGATTTATACACTCTCGAAGTCACTCTGTCTCGTTCCATTCTCTCTACATGTCCAAACCACCTCAACAACCCTCCTCAGCTCTCTGGACAATCGTTTTGGTAATCCCGCACCTCCTCCTAATTTCCAAACTCCGAATTCTCTGCATTATATTCACACCACACATTGACCTCAGACATGACATCTCCACTGCCTCCAGCCTTCTCCTCGTTGCAACATTCATCACCCATGCTTCACATCCATATAAGAGCGTTGGTATAACTATACTCTCATACATTCCTCTCTTTACTTCCATGGACAAGGTTCTTTGTCTCCACAGACTCCGAAGTGCTCCACTCACCCTTTTCCCCTCATCAATTCTATGATTCACCTCATCCTTCATAGACCCATCCGCCGACATGTCCACTCCCAAATATCTGAATACATTCACCTCCTCCATACTCTCTCCCTCCAATCTGATATCCAATCTTTCGTCACCTATTCTTTTTGTTATCCTCATCACCTTACTCTTTCCTATATGCACTTTCAATTTTCTTCTTTTACACACCCTACCAAATTCATCCACCAACCTCTGCAGCTTCTCTTCAGAATCTCCCAAAAGCACAGTGTCATCAGCAAAAGCAACTGTGACAACTCCCACTTTGTATTTGCTTCTTTATCTTTTAGCCCAACACCTCTTGCCAAGACCCTCGCATTCACTTCTCTTACAACCCCATCTATAAATATATTGAACAACCACGGTGACATCACACATCCTTGTCTAAGGCCCACTTTTACTGGGAAATAGTCCCCTTCCCTCCTACACACTCTAACCTGAGCCTCACTATCCTCATAAAAACTCTTCACTGCTTTCAGTAACCTTCCTCCTATTCCATACACCTGCAACATCTGCCACATATATATATATATATATATATATATATATATATATATATATATATATATATATATATATATATATATATATATATATATATATACAGTGGTACTCGACTTATGATGGTCCCAAACTCACCCTTTTATGTAAGTTTATTTTTTAAATGCTTTTGTAAGTGTAATTTTGGGGTCTAAAAGGACTAGTCTATTTAACAACATTTCTTAAGGAGATAAATTCGTTTGGTAATGGCACTTGAACAGCATTCTGGAATGAAAAATATCGTAAGTCGAGGTACCACTGTATATATATATATATATAATATATATATATATATATATATATATATATATATATATATATATATATATATATACAGTGGCACCTCGAGTTACGATATTTTTTCGTTTGAGAATGTGTTCAAGTGCCATTACCAAACGAATTTATCCCCATAAGGAATAATGTAAAATAGACTAGTCCCTTACACCCCCAAAATATACTTACAAAAGCATTTAAAAATAAACTTACATTAAAAGGGCGATTTTGGGACCATCGTAACTGTCACTGTAAATCCCCGAGAAATCGTACATTTATGTAAGTATAATATTGTAAGTGCTTGTGGAAAGTATTTTGGGGTCTGAAATAGACTAACCTACATGACATTTTTCTTAAGGGGTAAATTCATTGGGTAATGGCACTTGAGCAGACATCAGAGTGAAATTTTACAATCGGGGTCCACTGTATATGTATACAGTGGACCCTCGGTTAACGAATACCCCGGAAATCGTGCAATTATGTAAGTATAATTTTGTAAGTTCTTGTGGAAGTGTATTTTTGGGGGTCTGAAATAGACTAACCTACGTGAAATTTTTCCTTAAGGGAGTAAATTCGTTCGGTAATGGCACTTGAGCAGACATCAGGAGTGAAGTTTTTACGAAACTCGGGGGTCCACTGTATGTCGTGCCGATTAGGTAAAACCTGCGATTTTGGCTTAAATAGCAACGCTCACCTTGCCATATAAGACAAGTGAAAATTTGTGTATGCAATAATTTCGCCAAAATCATTCTGAACATAACGAAAAAAATATATTTCATTGTGTTTGTTTATTATTAAATTAATGGTAACGTATCTAAAATATATTTAGTTGGGTTAGGCTAAATTAAATTGCGCTTGTTGTAATAAGGTTAGGTAGGTTTTCAAAGTTACTCTTGGTACAAAATTATAAATTTTTACATTAACATAAATGAAAAAAATATATCTTTACACGTATAAGAGAAAACTTTAGAAAGGACTTAATTTTAAATGAGTTCTTGCTAATTGACCAGTTTTACCTAATCGGCACGAGATATATATATATATATATATATATATATATATATATATATATATATATATATATATATATATATATATATGTGTGTGTGTGTGTGTGTGTGTTGTGCAGATTAGGTAAAACTTGCGATTTTGGCTTAAATAGCAATGCTCACCTTGCCATATAAGACAAGTGAAAATTTGTGTATGCAATAATTTCGCCAAAATCATTCTGAACATAACGAAAAAAATATATTTCATTGTGTTTGTTTATTATTAAATTAATCAAACAAACAAACAAACAAATTTTATTTCATTGCAGATTGCAGATTACATAGGTATCGTTAGTTACAATGTAAATTGAGTGCAAGGAGAGCCACTGACATGCCATGGCATTAGGGGCAGCTTATTCTAGTCCTTAAAGACTATGTACTTAATACAGTGGTACCTCAACTTACGATATTAATCCGTCAGAGAGGGCATATCTTAAGGAAACAATCGTTAGACGAATCAATTTTCCCCATAAGAAATAATGGAAATAAATTTAATCCGTCCAAGACTTCCAAAAGTAGTTAAATAAAATATTTTTTAGAACTTTTGGACATTAAATAATAAATAATTTAATAAAGAATATCTAAATAAGCATGCAAATATTGAACAATAACATGTCACTTACATTTATTGAAGAGTTGTTGATGTGTGGAGGACGGGAGGAGGGGAGAAGGTGGAGTAGTATGCTAGTGTTTGGAAGGGGAATCCCCTTCCATTAACACTGCAGGTACCAAGTTCTTTTCTGGGGTTACTTCCCTTTTTCTTTGAATGCCACTAGGACCAGCTTGAGAGTCACTGGACCTCTTTCTAACAACAAATTTGTCCAGGGAGCTCTGTGTCTGGCGATTCTTTAACACATCCCTGAAATGACACACCACTGTGTCATTGTACAGGTTGCCAGCACGGCCTGCAACAGCATGGTTAGGGTGATATTGATCCATAAATGCTTGCACCTTGCTCCACATTCCACAAATGTCCTTAATCCTTGAAGAAGGCACATTCTTCCATTTTTGTTCCACCTCCTCCTCCTCCTCTGAACCATTGTCCTGACCACTGGTCTCTTGTTCCAGTTGCTGTTGAAGCTCTTGCAGATCTTCAGTGGTTAGCTCTTCCTTGTGCTCCTCCACCAACTGTTCCACATCCTCACCACTCACCTCTAACCCCAAAGATTTGCCCAATTCCACAATTTCTTCCACAACAGGCTCAGGCTCAGGCTCAGGGTTCTGAGGCTCAGCCCCAAAACCTTCAAAATCCCTCTCTAGGACACAGTCTGGCCACAATTTTCTCCAGGCAGAGTTCAAAGTCCTGGTAGTCACTCCCTCCCAAGCCTTACCTATAAGGTGTACACAATGCAGCATATGGAAATGTTTTTCCAAAATTCTCTTAGGGTTATGTTCATTTTCAGGGTCACATCAAAGCACTTTTGAAACATTGCTTTGGTATAGAGTTTTTAAAGTTGGAAATGACCTGCTGGTCCATGGGCTGGAGGAGAGGAGTGGTATTAGGGGCAAGAACTTCACTTTGATGAATTTAAACTCGTCCACAATTTTCTCTACCAAGTTTGGAGGATGACAAGGAGCATTGTCCATTATCAGGAGGCACTTAAGTGGCAAATTATTGTCCAATAGATATTTCTTCACACTGGGGCCAAACACGCCATTGAACCAATCTAAGAAAATGTCCTTTGTGACCCATGCCTTTTGTTAGACCTCCACATCACACACAAGTTAGACTTGCTGACACCGCATCTGCCAAACACTCGGGATTTTCAAAAGATACACTAGTAAAGGCTTCACTTTGCAATCACCACTGGCATTGGCACAAAGCATCAAAGTTAGCCTGTCTTTCATAGGCTTATGTCCTGGCTGTGCCTTTTCTTCCTGAGTAATGAAGGTCCTGTTGGGCATTTTCTTCCAAAACAGGCCTGTTTCATCACAATTAAACACTTGTTGGGGGAGGAATTGTTCAGCCTCTAGGTACTCCTGGAATTCAGGCACATATTTTTCAGCCGCACTTTTGTCACAACTGGCTGCCTCACCATGCCTCACAACACTATGTATGCCAGTACGCTTCTTAAATTTTTGAAACCAGCCTCTGCTGGCTTTAAATTCGCTCACTTCATCACTCGTTGCAGGCATTTTCTTAAGGAGATCATCATGCAACTGCTTTGCTTTTTCACATATTATTCCCTCCGAAACAGTATCTCCTGCTAACTGTTTCTCATTGATCCACACCAACAACAACCTTTCCACATTTTCCAGCACTTGTGGTCTGTGTTTTGTGATCACACATGAACCTTTTGCAACAACAGCTTCCTTGATTTTACTTGAATTTTTCTTATCCACAATGGTAGCGATGGTAGAAAAGGGTTTACCCGGATGCAACGTCCCAACAATTCCAGGAACAGCTTCTGAAAATTGACCACTGTCTGGAAAATCTTCCAGCTCCTGCCCCCAACATCTTGCTACTGGGGGATTTCAACCTCAGGCACCTAAAATGGAGGAACATTGCAAACAATATGGTAGCAGAGATAACACCAGGAGGCAGCTCAGATGAAAATTCACACATGCATGAACTTTTAAATCTCTGCACCAAGTTCACCTTAAACCAGCAAATAGTAGAGCCCACAAGATTAGAGAATACGCTGGACCTCATCTTCACCAACAATGATGATCTGATACGAAATGTCATCATATCAAAAACAATATACTCAGATCACAACATAATAGAGGTCCAGACATGCATGCGGGGAGCTCCAGATCAACAAAATGTGATCAGCCGTGAGGGAGCTTTCTCCAAATTCAACTTCAATAACAAAAACATAAGGTGGGACCAAGTAAACCAAGTCCTAAATGATATAAACTGGGAAGATTGCCTAAGCATCACGGATCCCAACCTATGTCTTGAACAAATTAACTCTGTGGTACTTGAGGTTTGCTCAAGGCAAATTCCCTTAAGGAAAAGGAGGAGAAGATGCAAACTAGAAAGAGAGGCGCTCCCTATACAGGCGAAGGCACAGAATAACGGAGCGGCTACAGGAGGCCAATATCTCTGAAATACGTAGGGAGACACTAGTCAGAGAAATAGCAAACATCGAATTAAAACTAAAGGAATCTTATAGGAATCAAGAGACACGGGAAGAACTAAGAGCCATAAATGAAATTGAAAGAAACCCTAAGTATTTCTTTTCCTATGCAAAATCAAAGTCGAGAACAACAACCAGTATTGGGCCCCTACTTAAACCGGATGGGTCCTACACAGATGACAGCAAGGAAATGAGTGAGTTACTTAAATCCCAGTATGACTCAGTCTTAAGCGAGCCACTAACCAGACTGAAAATCGAAAACCTAAATGATTTTTTCATGAGAGTGCCACAGAACTTGACAGACGCATGCCTTTCTGACATCATCACTACGCCAAATGACTTTGAAAAGGCAATAAATGACATGCCCATGCACTCCGCTCCAGGCCCAGACTCATGGAACTCCGTGTTCATCAAGAACTGCAAGAAGCCCCTATCACATGCTTTTAACATCCTATGGAGAGGGAGCATGGACACTGGGATCGTCCCGCAGCTACTAAAAACAACAGACATAGCCCGCTCCACAAAGGGGGCAGTAAAGCAATAGCAAAGAACTACAGACCAATTGCGCTAACGTCCCATATCATAAAAATCTTTGAAAGGGTTCTAAGAAGCAAGATCGCCACCCATCTTGATGATACCCATCAATTGCACAACCCAGGACAGCATGGGTTTAGAGCAGGCCGCTCCTGTCTGTCCCAACTACTGGACCACTACGACAAGGTCCTGGATGCTCTAGAAGATAAACAGAATGCAGATGTTATATACACAGATTTTGCAAAAGCCTTTGACAAGTGTGACCATGGTGTAATAGCACACAAAATGCGTGATAAAGGAATAACAGGAAAAGTTGGTAGATGGATTTATAATTTCCTAACACGTAGAACACAAAGAGTAGTAGTCAACAAAGTAAAGTCTGAGGCAGCTACTGTGAAAAGCTCTGTTCCACAAGGCACAGTACTTGCTCCCATCCTATTCCTCATCCTCATATCAGACATTGACAGGGATATAAGCCACAGTGCTGTGTCTTCCTTGCAGATGACACCGAATCTGTATGACAGTGTCCACCGTTGAAGACACTGCAAGACTCCAAGCAGACATAAACCAAATCTTTAAATGGGCTGCAGAAAACAATATGAAGTTCAATGATGAGAAATTTCAATTACTCAGATACGGAAAACGTGAAGAAATTAAAATCTCATCGGAGTACAAAACTAATTCCAACCACACAATAGAGCGAAAACTAATGTCAAAGACCTGGGAGTGATCATGTCAGAGGATCTCGCCTTCAAGGACCATAACAATGTAGGAATTGCATCTGCTCGAAAATGACAGGATGGATAATGAGAACCTTCAAAACCAGGGATGCCAAGCCCATGTTGACACTTTACAGATCGCTTGTTCTATCTAGGCTGGAATATTGCTGCACACTAACTGCACCTTTCAAGGCGGGTGAAATTGCTGACCTTGAAAATGTGCAGAGAACCTTCACCGCACGCATAAGTGCGATAAACCACCTCAACTACTGGGAACGCTTGAAGTTCCTAAACCTGTACTCTCTAGAACGCAGGCGGAGAGATACATTATTATATACACATGGAAAATTCTCGAGGGCTTAGTACCAAACTTGCACACAAAAATCACTCCGTACGAAAGCAAAAGACTCGGCAGGCGATGTAACATTCCCCCAATGAAGAGCAGGGTGCCACTAGCACGTTGAGGGACAACACAATAAGTGTGAGGGGCCCAAGATTGTTCAACTGCCTCCCAGCATACATCAGGGGATTACCAACAAGCCCCTGGCTGTCTTCAAGCAGGCACTGGACAGGCACCTCAAGTCGGTACCTGATCAGCCGGGCTGTGGTTCGTACGCTTGGACTGCGTGCGGCCAGCAGTAACAGCCTGGTTGATCAGGCTCTGGTCCAACAAGAGGCCTGGTCACAGACCGGCCCGGGGCGTTGACCCCTGGAATTCTCTCCAGGTAGACTCCAGGTAGACAGCCTGGCCAGCTCACTGATACGCACTCCACTTTCATATTTTTCTATTATCTCCTTCTTCAGTTCTATCATACATATATTTCTGTTCCTCTCTGCCACAGGCTTAGCACTAGATCTTTCCTTGACCCATGGTGGCTTATTTAGCAGTTGCAAGCACTAAAACAGTGGAATAATGACAATATACTGGTATGAATGCGTGGGTGTGGGTGGGTGGTCTCTCCGCTCTTAAACAATAGCACTGACGCTCCTGGAGTGCGCGCTCAGCTGGGCGCCAAGCGGACACGTCCAGTACGAATGTCGGTAGACGAATCAAACAACGTAAGTCACATTCAAATTTCTTACGTTATAAGTATCGGTTATCGAATATAACGTAAGATGATAGCATCGTAAGTCGAGGTACCACTGTATTAGAGAAATTTATTGAGTTTATTCTAGTTAAAATTATTTTCAAAATTACAATATGATGAAATTTTACTGTTTAAATTATTATATAATGATATTAGATTGTTACAGGTGTTAAGATTCTTGAATGATAATATGGAATTGAGATTATCTTAAGGAAAATAACATTGAGCATTTTTGACATTAACTTATAATATGAGTAGTGGGTAACATAATAATAACATATTATTAAAAATTGAGATTATCGTATGTATAGGAAAGTAATAATGAGCATTTTTCAAAGTAGTTTATAGTATGATCATTTAGTTTTGGGTGAGTAGGTGGTTTTTGAGTTGAGTCTTAAATTGATTTTCAGACAAGATTATCTTAATATTTACTGGTAATGAATTCCAGATTCTGGGCCCTTTATGTGCATAGAATTTTTTCATAGGTTGATATGAACACGGGTATATCAAAAGTGATCTGTGTCTTGTGTTGTGGTCATGGGGCCTATTAAAGTTGGTGAGGAGAATTTTGAGCAGAGGGTTTATATTAGGGGGTAAAGTTTTATATATTTAGTAGGCACAAGAGTAAGTATGAATGTTTTTTGGGGGTGAGTAGTTTGAGATTTTTTTGAATATTGGGGGAGTATGCTGTCTAGAGTGGGAATTTGTTATCACCCTGATCGGCCTTTTGTTGTGTTATGAGGGTCTAAGGTGATTTAACGTTGTTGACCCCCATGCACAGATTCCATGGGGTGAGATATGGGTAGAAAAGGGAAAGATATATGCAAGGAGAGCTGATTGAGGTACATAATGGGTTTTGATAATCCAAAATGTTTTGAGATTTTCTTGAAATTTGTTGTATATGTGTTTGGAATTTGGAAAACTGTCAAGGTAATTCCATAATTTTCCTCTGTGAGTCTTGTGAGGGGTGTACCATTGAGTGTTATTTTAAATGGAAATATTTTATTTGGGGTTGGGCTAAATTAAATTGCGTTTTGTTGTAATAAGGTTGGGTAGGTTTTCGGTTTCTCTTGGTAAAAAATTAAAAATTTTCTCACATTAACATAAATGAAAAAATATATCTTTGAAGTAAAAAAAAATTTTAAAAGGGAATTTTTTTTGATGAGTTTTTCTATTTGCCCATTTTTTCGAACCGGAGCCTCCCCGGGGGGAGGGAGGGACCAGTTTGTGGTGCCCCAAAAGGTGCGTAAACGGGGAACCCAAAACATGTGGGGAAGGGGCCCTTTTTAAAGACGCCATGTGAATATCCACTGAAAACAGAGTCGGGAAATCTTCTGCACTGCTGGTTTTTTATACAGTGAAAGTGCAGTGTGCATGTTGGGAGTTGAGAGTTAGTGGATCCCTGTTGAGGGATCCTCTCCAGTGGAGGGGGGGAGGTTTGTTTACCCTCTGTTTGGCCGGGGTTGGGGGAGGGGGCGCCCAGGACTCGTCTTTGGGATGATAAAACAGAAACCCCCTTTGGTTAACAGTTAGAACACCACAAAAAGTGTGTCAAATGGCGAGGTTGTTTTAAGTACAGGGGGAAATTCCCCGGGTTACATATTTTTTTGTTCGAGAATGCTGTTCATTCCAAAACGAATTTATCCCCATAAAAAAATTTTAAAATAGACTAAGTCCTTTACCCCCCCAAAAATATACTTACAAAAGCATTTTAAAAATAAACTTTACAAAAAAGGGCATTTTGGGGACCATCGTAACTCGAGGTACCACTGTAACAATTAGAAAAAGTTAGCGATGTGCATCTTAACAAAAGGGCCCCCCCCTCACCCCCCATTCCTGGGGTCTAGGCCTACTGACATCCTGACCAAGAGGTTCCCGTTTAGTGCCTCACGAAACCCCCCCCCACTACCCCCACCCTCACCCCCATGCATCCATGTTGTCCTTCAAATTCACCCCACAGCTGGCGCCCCCCCACCCACACAATGTCACAAGAACTGCGGGGTTTCCCCAGGAATCCCCCACGACAGACCCAACCCCTTTGGGAACCCCGTCCAGGCATCTGCCAGGTGTCCCAAAAGGGAATGTGTCCTTCTACTGGAAAATTTCCCCCGGACACAATGGATGTTAGGCTCCGGAGGGCCCCAAAAGGGGAACAGCCAACAGACCCCCCCCAGAAACAGAGCTGACAGCCCCCCCGACTTCCCCTCTACAGAGGACCAAAAAGCTGCAATCAAATTAACATCCCCCAAACCGCTGACACCCCCCAAAAGAGCTCGCCATCAAGTTGCCAGCAAATTCGCTGACCTCTTGAAGAAAGTCAACGATGCTCCTGCAAACAACGGTTTCCGGCAAAAACCTACTGTTTTTTGGTAATGCCTGTTTCTTGTCCCCCCAAAGGGAAGGGACAAGTCACTAGCTACATCTGTTATCAGGGCAATAAATGCTTTCCCCTAGAGATGAAAACCCTTGTCCTTCCCTCCAGGGCCCAAACCCGCCAGGAAAGTCAAAAAAGGACCCCCGCCTAAAAAATCGGGGCTAAAATTAGCAAAAAAATAGAAGAGGGTAATACTTTTTGGAGCTTTCGGTTTATAACCAGTGAGGAAAACCATCGCTCCTAAGGATATCATTACAGCAAAAGCCCTGAAGGACAAACATCCACCCGGGGCCCCAGTCCCAAAATTTGGCCCTTGACATTGCAGCAGGTGAAGAACTTTTAAACCCTTACGGGACGCCGATGTGTATAAAGTTGCTATGTTTTTCCCAAAACGGGGCTCAGAGGAGGTTTCACTGGTTTAACCAAATTTAAAACAAATGCTCAATCCAGGTCTTGGTGAGGTCTCTGAGAGATTGTTTTTCTTCACCAAATTTTCCAAAGGGTCCCTTTTGGGGGAGTGTCCCAGAGGCCATTAGCCCCCTTTTCTTTGGTGCCCACTGTGTGCCCCCCGGGAAAAAGGATGGAAAACCATTGCAGGGAAACCCCCTTCAGCCCCCATTTGCCAAGGCTGCAGTACGAATGGTGAGTCAAGATGCTGCCTCAATGTTAAAACCCAAACCCTAGCTCGGTTTTGGTGTTCAACAAGGTTGGAAGGCTGCCCATGCAGCACGAGTATACATCAACAACATGTCCAAAAAAAAGCCTTAATCAAATTGACTTTGCTTTCAACTCAGTCAAAAGGGGATCCTGCTCCCCATTTTTAGGCATTTTCCCCTTTCCCCTTATCCCTTCATAGAATCGAAAGTGTGGCTTCAAACTTTTGTTTGGGGACCATGAAATTGACTCGTGAGGGGGGAAAAACGGGGGGCCCCTCTTGCCCCTTTTCTATTCTTTTATTTAAAGGATATCACAGAAGCATTGTCCAGTGAGCTCAATATCTGGTTCTTGGATGATGGCACCCTAGTTGGCACTACACAATCCCCTTTTGGGAGACATCAGGAAAAAATTTAAAAAAGGGGGCCTATTTTTAAAAAACCCCCCCAAAATGTGAGATATTTTCCCACCAATCCACAGATGATCCAGGACATTAGGGCTTTACTCAGGGGCACGAGCCATTGATCCAGCCAACAGCATCCCTTGGGCCCTTTGGGCCCAATGCCATCGATCGGTCCGGGAAAAAAAAATTCAGCCCTCAGGACTTTTGGAAGGTGGATGAAAGACATCGATACACATGATGCCTCTACCTCCCTCCACCAGGTGCCTGTCAATCCCAAAACTTACATATTTCCTGAGACCCCCCAGCCTTCAAACCCCTTGGAAAACCAAGGAATTTTTTAAAAAACTCCCCCCTCCTCAAGGGATAGAAAAAGTTTTTATTTTGAAAATTCTTTCCCCCTCTGAAAAAATAATTTTGGCCCCTCCCCAAAGGGCCTCCCCCCCTTCCAGTAAAAACTTGGGGGGACGGGGAAAAGTATCCCCAACTTGTTCTAACCGGGGTTTCCCCTTTTTTATCCTTTTCCCCAAAAATTAGGCCATAATAGCTTTAAAACCCCAAATTCTTCCCCGGGCCCAACCTAGTGTTTTTCAGGCCAGGAAATTAAAGGCCCTTTTTAAGCAAAACCAACCAGTGCCATTAAAACGAATGGGAGCCCCTTTTTTGCGGGCCCCCAAACCAAAACCAAAAAGTGAAAAACGGCCACCCCCCAGAAAAGCTAACGGCCCTACCCAAGAAAAGTCCCCAATTTTATCCTTTGGGCCGGTAAAATATCGGGGGACAGGGGGGACTGCCCCGGGAGTCAAACCCACAAACCCCAAAACAGTTCAATTTTCGGGCCCAGGGGGAAAAACCCACCCCTCCCCCCTTTTTAAAAAACCCTCCATGGCCTTCTGGGCCGGCGCCCCTTTTATTCCCCCACCGGGGAAATTTATACGTGGGGTTAGGAGGGGGAAGCCGATTAATTTTTTTGCCCTTTACATTTTTTTTTTCCTTAACTTTTTTTAAAAAACCAAATTTTTTTTAAAAAAAAAACAGGGGAAGGTTTTTTCAAACGACCAACCATAAAAGGAAAAAAACCTTGTTTTAAAACCCTGGATCCCCTCCCCACCCGAGGCCCCCGGGCCCCATTTTTAAAGTGGGGCCCCCCCAACCCCCCCAAACCCAGAAAACCCCCAACCCAAAAAAGACCACCCCAAATCTACCCCCTTGGAAAGAATGGGAAGGGGGGGCTTCAGAGGGGGAAATTTATCCTGGGGGTGTGGGGGAACATTTTGGGGTTTTTAAAAACACCTTACTTTTCCATTCACAGTGTGGGGGACAGGGGGAGGAGCGGGGGGCGGGGGGAACCACAGGGGGGGAGGGTGAATCGGGAAAAGGGGGAAAACGGGGGAAACTTTAAGGGGGGCCAACGGGGAATTTGTCCCGGGGTGGTTTCAGGGGGAACCTTGGGGAAGTTTTGGGGAAAATGCAAACACGTTTCCTTAAAAGAAAACTGGGGGTTCCAGCTAAATGACAAACCAGGGAACCAAGGGCAGGGGGGGGCTGGGGGGTTAGCTTCTCGGGGGTGGCCATCCAGGGGGGCCCAAAACGCTTTCCCCTGATACTTGGGCCTCCCCGGCCGGTCCAGGACCCCGGAAAGGGGTTTCCCCCAAATGTCTTTTTGAAAAAAATTAATTGAAAACCATTTTATTCATTTTTCATTTTTTTTTCCAAAATTGGGTTTTTTTGTAAATTCTTTTCCTTTTTTAATTTAAAGCAATTTTTTTTTATTTTTTTATTTTTATTTTTTTTAAATAGGAGGAAAAATGAAAAGAAAATAATTTTTAAATATCCAGGATTTAAAAAAACAAAAAATGAATTTAAGGGAAAAAAGTTTCCTTGATAATGGGGAGTAGTCACCAAACCCTTTTGGAATTCTTCTATTTTTTTCATAGTGGTTTTCTTGCATATTTTAATCCCCCTGTTTACTGTGATTTTTTTTGCAATATATATATATATATATATATATATATAAAAAAAAAAAAAAAAAAAAACAGGGGACCCCGGTTTCGAAAACCCCCGGAAACAAAATTTATGTGGGTATAATATTGTAATTGCTTGTGAAAAAGTTTTTTTGGGGGTCTAAAATAGACAAAACCCATTTAAAATTTTTTCCCTTTAAAGGGGAAAAAATTTAAATTGGGTAAGGGCACTTGACAGATTTCCCAGGGGGAAATTTTTTTACAAACCCGGGGGCCCAAATTGTATATAAAATATAAATTATATATATATATATATATTTTTTTTTTTTTTTTTTTTTTTTTTTAAGAATATATAGGAGGGGGCCCCAATTTTTAGTGCAAATTGGGGGGCCCCATAGCCTGGGAGAAGTGGAAAAAAAAGGCATCAAGGAAGAATTTTTGGGATTTTTCCCTAAAACCGTTTGAATATTCCACTTCTCCTACCACCCCATCCTATATAAAAACATACATACATATAAATGCTTTTTTTTAAAAACAGAATACATTTATAAAACAAAAACATGAACATGAATAAAAATGGTACAATATGTTAAAAGATTATGAACCCTCCGCTCCTTCCCCGGGACGCGACCCCGAGTATGAAATGTTTCCCCTCTGAGGGCCCAACCGGGAGACGCGGGAACATGAACGTGGTTGCCCTTTTGGGGCCCCTGGTGGTGTCGATGAGTCTGGAACCCAGTTTTTTAAGGAAACGGGTTTTTTTTTCCCCACGCCCCCAAGGTCTCTGACCCCAGGGGGGACAAATTTATACTGTTGGTTTTATGTCCCTGTACTTCCCCAATCTTGTCTCCCCCCTGTGGTCAGCAGCCCCTCCTGTCGCCCAACACTGGGGATGGATGTGGGGTGTCAGCCAGTGCGACACGCAGGTATAATCCCATGCTAAGAGTTTTGCCATTCTTCCAAGGATAGATTGACCCCGCCGGGGGGGTTTGCTGGAGGGGCGTTGTTGGCTGCAAAGTGATCGGGGTTTCTCGGCTGGGCATCCACCCGAGCGGGGGTTCCCCAAGGATGCCCAACCCATTGTGTCTTGCATGCCAACCCTTGGTTTTAGAAAGTTAAGACCATGTAGCCCATATTCCGGTTTTGGACCGCCGAAAATACACGTATTTTCCCGTAAGGGGGTAAGGCGCAGAGCCACTGCAATAAAAGGGGGTCTTAGGTCCAGGCGTGTTCCCATGGCTGAAATGGGAACTTTTTGGAGGAAGCCCCCAGAGTGATGTGCATAATGCCAGGAGACGGGCAGTCCCCCTGTCTGATGTTACGGGCCCTGAGCATATTGGCAAGTATTTTTTCCCAAAAATTGGGGTTGCCTTTAGCTTGACTTTTTGGTGGCCCTTTTCCACTGGGTTTTTGGGTGTTGGAAAGAAGGCCCCCATTCGGGAGGGCCCCTGGTGTGTTTGGGGTCCTTTTTCCGGGGGTTGAATCACTGACGTTGTCGGGAAGGTTTTTGGTTTTATTAGCTATTTGATGTTTGGAAGAGGAAAAGGGCTGGTGGGGCAATCGGGGGGGATTTGCGATTCCCACCCCCCCAAGTTTTTGATAAAGTGAGGCTTAAAAACCACCGTCCATCATCGGGGGAAAAGGATTCAATACACTCTAGCATGGTCTTATAAGGTCGATTCCGAGTTTCAGGCTGCTGAAGGCGGGGGAATCTCGGGAAGTATGAAATTTTTGGGGATTAAAGGAAATTGGTGAGGGGGTGGGAAGGATCATGTGTAACATGTCTTTTATCCTACCTTATCGTCCTGAGGTCGGAGATTTTTTTTTCCAGGACCAGATCGATGGGGGATTGGGGCCCCAAAGGGGGGCACCAAGGAGAGTGCTGTTCGGACGATGGCTCGTGCCCCTGGTAAAAAAGCCCTAATGCCCCGGGTCATCTGGGTAAATTGGGGGAAATTCTTCCCTTTGGGGGGGTTTAAAGATAGGGCCAGGCTACCTACCATATCTTTTAAATTTTTCCCGATGTCTCCCCGGAGATTTTGGGAGTGCCAGCTAGGGGCCGTTCCCAAAAACCAGATATTGAGTTTTTTGGGCAATGCTTCTGTGACATCCTTGATGGCTAGACAGAATAGAAAGGGGGAAAAAGGGTCCCCCTGTTGCACACCCTCCCCGAGTCAATTTCATGGTCCCCAAACAAAAGTTTAGAAGCCACACTATAACACAAATTTTATGAAGGGGGTGAGGGGAAAGGGAAAATGCCTAGGGAAAATGCTTGGGGGTAGCATCCTTTTGACTGAGTTGAAAGCATTGGCAAAGTCCAATTTGATTAAAGCTTTTTCATTGGGCATGTTGTTGATGTATGCTCGGGGTGGGGAGTTGCTTTCACAGCCTTGTTGAACACCAAAAAGCTGAGTTGGTTTCAACAATGAGGAGCATCTTGACTCACCCCTTTGTACTGCAGCCTTGGGAACTAGGCCCAAGGGTGTTGCCCACTGCAATCCTGATTCCCCCCATCCTTTTTTCCCGGGGGGCACACAGTGAGGCAAACCCAAAAAAAAAGGGGTCAATGGTTTTGGGGGGACACTACCAGCCAGGGGACCCATTGGAAAATTTTTTGAGTTCAGACAAAAATTTTCAGAGACCTCACCAAGACCTGGATTGAGCATTTGTTTTAAGTGGTGGCCTTTTAAAAACCCGTGAAACCCCTGCTGAGCCCCTGTGGGAAAGCATAGCAGTTTTTTACACATCGGGTCCCGTAAGGGTTTAAATTTTTCTTGACCTGCTGCAATTTTCAAGGGGGTCAATGTTGGTACTGGGAGCAATGGGCGGGTGTTTGTCCTTCAGGGCTTGTGCTGTAATGATATCCTTAGGAGCGATTTGGGATCCCCCACTGGGTTTTAAGCCTCAGTGCTCAGATAGTAACCCTCTTCATTTTTCTGCTAATGTGGGCCCTGATTTTTTAGGCGCCCCGGGGTCCTGTTGTTGACATTTGCCTGGGGGTGTTTGACGTCCTGGAGGGATACGGGCAAGGTTTTTCCCTAGGGAATGCATTTATTGCCCTGATAACAGATGTGTTTGTGACTTGGCCCCCCCTTGGGGGGACAGCCCAAAAAGGCAAACAAAAACAGGGAAAGGGTTTTGCCAGGATTCCCTTGAAAACAGGACATTCCGACTTTTTTTCAAGAGGTCAGCGAATTTTCTGGGGAGTTCATGGCGAGCTGCTTTGGGGGTGTGTGCCGCGTTCCCGGGGGATGTTAATTTGATTGCAGCTTTTAGGTCCTTGTAGAGGTGAAGTCATGGTGGCTGCGCCCTGTCTGCCGGGAGGGGCTGTTGGTTTCCCATTTGGAGCCCTCCGGGGCCTAGACATCCAAGGGGACGGATGTTGCCAGTAGAGGGATTGAGTGACATTTTCCCCTGGCACACCTGGCAGATGCCCGGGGGGCGGATTCCCAAGGGGGGTTTGGGCCCGGGCCTGGAGATTCCTGGGAACCTTGCACTTTGTGACATGGGTGGGTGGGGGGGCGCCAGCTGTGGGGGACCGGGGGAAGGGGCAGCATGGATGCATGGGGGTGGGGGGGGGAGGGGTAGGAAAGGGGGGTGTGAGTAATTGTGAGGCACTAAAAGGCAACACCTTGGTCAGGAAGTCATAGGCCTAGACCAGGAATGGGGGGGGGGCCCTATATGTTTTACTTAAATTACTTTCTGACTTTTTCTAATTGAAAACTTAGAAAAAACCCCCGCCATTTGGCACACTGATCGCCGTGTTCTCACTGTTAACCAAGGTGGTGTTCTGTTATCATCCAAAGACGGGGACTGGGGGGCCACTTCCCCCCAAACCCCCGGGCCCAAAAAGAGGGGAAACAAACCTCCCCCACACCTCCACAGGAGGGACCCCTCAACACCGCATCCCCTAACTACTCAACTCCCAACAATCACACTGCACTTTTCACCGGGGTATAGAAGCAAAAGGGCCCGATGCAGAAGATTGTCAGACTCTGAAAATTTCCCGGAATACCACGGGCGTCTGCCCCTTTAACTGGCCCTTCCCACACATGTAGATTCCTGTTTTCACACAAAATATATGGGGCACCACAAACTGGCTCCCTCCCCCCACGCCAGCAGGGTGTTTTTTTTATATATATATATATATATATATATATATATATATATATATATATATATATATATATATATATATATATATATATGTACTATTAATCAAAATTTATTTTGTACAAATAATTACTGTTTTATCATAAAATCCAATACGAAGGAAAAAAATTTTACAGTAGGGCCCCCCCTTTTCGGCGTTTCCCCCTTCATATGGCGAGGTCAAATTATGACCAAAACTTTTGTTTTAGGCGAGCGTCTTTCTGATATGGCGCGCGCCACCCGGTTTGGTTTAATTTTCCCTTTTTTAAAATCTCTCTATTATGTAATAATCACTTCCAAACATTAAAGTCCAATTTTACATCAGTATAGACATTTTTATTAATCCATCTATGATATATTTTTCAAAATTTTATAAGAAAAAAATGTTTAAAAACATATAAAAATGCTGTTTATATGCTATGGTGTTGGGGCAGAGGGAAAAAAATTACGAATATTAATAATAATCACCCTTTGGGAATTTAAAAAGCCCCCTTTTTACGTTAAATAGACATTTTTATTAATTCATCTATGTATTTCCTTCAAAATAATTTAAAAACGGGTTTCATAGCATAAAAAACATGATACATAACCCCCAGGGAAAAAAATTGAAATTATGATATTTTTTACCAAGCCACTTTGTAGAAGGGCGGGAAAAATTACGTTTTCTCTAGTCAAACATTGAGGGGGTAAATTAGAAAAAAATTCCTTTCATATGCCTTCACTTATATATAGTTATTCACGACCCCTTTTGGGTTTAGACTTATTTTTTATAATGATAATAATAATGGTAATACTATCAAAATTAAAAATAGGGGTTGATGAGAATGGGGGGTGGGTTTCTTGTTTATTTTGTACCAACTTTACACAATTGTAAGAGTATTTGTATTGTGAGGTAATTATTATTATAATAAAAAAAATTTTTTTGAGGTAAAAGTCTCACAAACCCTTTCAAACGTATTTAATGAACTAAAAAAGGACATTTTTTAATTGCATTCATTTCGCCTGACCGAGTGGGTCGCCCACTACCTGTTCAGTTTGTTTTTTTTTCCTTGTCTGAACTCCGTATCTCGTTCCCCTTTTCTCGTTTACTCCCTTTTGTTTACTAGTTGGCTCCCGACTATGGGGGTCTAAGCTTAGTTGTGATAAAAAAAGGAGTCGTAAGCCTCTTACTTTTAAATGCCGGGTTTGAAATGGGTTAAACTCAAAATGAACTGACTTTTTTGGGGTTTTCCTAGGTTTTCTACGTATTTGCTATGTATGATAATCTATGTAACTGTATTTGTGTATACCTGGGAAAGAACTTAATAACAAGGGATATGTTGATCGCTGAGATAGCCATCAAATACAGTTACAAAATAGCAGCATATGTGTAGAGAACCCAGGATAACCCAAGAGGTAATTACCCAAGGGGTTTCAGGGGCCGGGCTCCCGCTCCCCCCCCCCGCCCTCTTCACTGACCGCCTACCAGGTCCTCTCTCCTCCCCCCATGATCTTTATCATACCCCCGTCTTAAAGCCATGTATGGTTCCTGCCTCCACTACATCACTTGCCCAGATTTTTACACTTCCCCGACTACTCATGGCTGAAGAAATGCTTCCAAATCCCTTTGACTCATCTAAAATTTTTCAACTAACACTCTTGCCAGGAGCTAATTTTCTGGGGGTTGCAAGTTAAAATCTATGATAATTTATCACCAGAGAACCTTTGGGGCCCCCAAAAAACTATGCAAAAAAGGGAGCCTCCCCGTTTATTATAAAACCAATTCAAAAGCTTTTGGGGAAATACTGATCTTTTCATAAATTGGTTCACAGACTATTTTTTAAACCAATGTTAATACTTTTAACCCTTTTAGGGGCCAAGGGGGTCTCCAAACCTGTTCTCAGGGTCCAAGAATTTTAAAAAAAAAAAAAACCTATGAAACGATAGAGAATCATTTTCCGATCATAACGCCAAAAGAAATTATGAAATTTGATCGAAAAAATAATGGAATTATGCCGCGAAGAGTGGGAGCCATGACACTTATGCATCGGCATTTTGGGCCCACTTTGAGCCCTATTTTTGGCAAATTGCAAAAGTTTCAGTCAACCAAAAATTTTAGCTATTTCGCCAGAACTCCATTTCTTCTATCGATGGAGTACAAGAAACCGCCTATTTACCAATTACAACTACCTAAAATAGTGGTTAGAAAATGGCAGTTTGGGCCCAAATTTCCCCAAATTTCAAACTATGTCAATTTCAAAATAGGGGGCCAGAATAAACAAGGTAACATTCCTGGACTAAAATAACGTCTTGTCTGTTCATTAGTCAGTTTCCCGGCCCCCCCTTTCATTACTTTTTCTTTTCATTTTGGGAAATTTTTTTTCTCACAAAAAATTGAAAATTTTTCTGTTAAAATTTTAAACGCATCAATTTTAAAAAGGTATAAATCATATTAGAGCAATTTTGCATGAATAATAGACCCCGCCAGTTGGGTGTGTATTGGATTTCATGGTGGGGTTTGTTTACTTGAACATTTAAAAATCGAACATTTTCGCTAATTTTAAACCCAATTTCAAGGTACTTGTCATTGTCAAACCAATCAAAACATCTCTATTTTTCTGTAATATATCTTCCATTCTATCAAATGGGGACCAAGAAAACGAGAATACACTATAAATACCAAGAAAATAGACTGCAAATTCGCTGTTTTAAAAACCCAAAAAACGGTCAGATTTTTTTTTTTTTTTATTATGCACCGTGTGGGCAGGAATTTTTTTATACTGCGCACACTGACTGCACAGACTCAAGTCAACCACCAACAGTCCACTTCATTCTGCCAATTAGGCATCTTTAATCCTACTTTATTCCTAAGTTAAGTATCCTACATTATTCTTAAGTTAAGCATCCAGAATCAAACTTTAATTTTATGATTACAAACATTGATCCTGATAGCAACCTCTTAGAAAATGACTTAAATGACTCTAGCAGCAACTGCTCTTGTTATACAGCAGACCAAGCGAGGACACTACTCAGAGCAAATAACAACATTACTGTCTTTAATTGCAATGTCAGATCCTTAAGCTCCTAGCACTACTCAATTCCCTAAATGCCAGTATGTCTATCATTGTATGTCTCTCACTGAATCCTGGCTAAAGCCTGATGGTACAGATATCTATGCCATCCCTGGCCTACACAGCCATACACAACTGTAGACCAGACCAACAAGGAGGTGGAACAGCTATATATTACTCTGATGAGCTTGAATGTATAAATATTACCTGCACAAGGGATGAACATGGAGAATATATTATAGCTAAATTTAAATCCAAAGACCTTAAAAAAAACCTAACAGTTGGAACTACCTACAGAGTACCTCAGTCCAATATTTACTTGTTTAGTGAAAAATTAAGAAGCATGATAACTGATGCACATATGAATGAGTAGTGTACTTTTCTTCTGTATGGCTTCTCAAAGGATGCTGCCTTTTCACACCTAGGTGTGAAAATTTTGCACCTATGTTCTATTGACCCTCATGCCCCACCTTGAGCTTCCCGCCTCCCCTTCCCACACTTCCGGTCGCCCCCACTCCCCCCATTTTTTTCGAATTTTCTATTTTTCTCGAATTTTCAATATTTTTCAATTTTTTTTGGAAGACTCCAATTTCTCGGATCAAATTTTTACCTCGACTTTTCCAATTTTTTAGTCACACTCCATCTCACACCTCCCATCCTCCACTTCCTTGGATCAAGTTTAACTTCAAGTAAAATATACCATCAAATGGTGGACAATTTTTCTCGATATCAATAATACAAAAAAAATTCAATGATCTACTTCCTCGGATCAAGATTTGAGTATCCCCCTATGGGCAATATTATTTCCTCTCTTTATGTAAATTGAACTAAAAATGCCCCTATGGGGTCTCCCCTACCATAGTACAAGTTGAAACAGGCGAGGTGTGAGGTCACACCCCACCAGTGACGTCATCTCAAGTAAAACATGTTAAAACAGGTTAACCGGTGGTCTGGTGGCCAGAACTCTCACTTCACACACGGAGGGCCCGGGTTCGATTCCCGGCGGGTAGAAACATTTCAACGTGTTTCCTTACACCTGTTGTCCTGTTCACCTAGCAGCAAATAGGTACCTGGGTTGTTAGTCGACTGGTGTGGGTCGCATCCTGGGGGACAAGATTAAGGACCCCAATGGAAATAAGACAGACAGTCCTCGATGACGCACTGACTTTCTTGGGTTATCCTGGGTGGCTAACCTTCCGGGGTTAAAAATCCGAAGAAATCTTATCTTATCTTAACACTAACACATTATTTTTTCTTCATTTATTTTTCACTCTTTCAGTACATTTTCATATACAATACAATTTTCATATACATTTTTCTTGTTTTTGGGAAACACAAGTCACTGACAAAAATCAACACAGGGGAAACATTTCAATACAATAAAATTTTCATATACATTTTCCATGTTTTCGGGCAACAGGATAAAAAGTTCCACTCTTTCGTTAACATCAATTTTTTCTCGTCACAATATTTTTACTAATTCGTCAGAAAGACTCTAGTCACAACGCCTATAAGGCTCTAGTTCAACACATTTTCTGACGTTTTAATATCCACATCATGTCACAAAGACAATTTTTTCACATTTTCATGTAATAGACCAAAAGATAATATTCATAACACAGTTATGTGTTAAGAACCTCCAAGGTATTGGGAGTTCCTCCACCATGTGTTTTCGCACACACAGGTACTGCCTACTGACGCCGACCACAACACCTGGATCTCCAGACGGCGGCAAGCGAGGAGGTGTGAGGTCACTCTGTGACCTCACTACCACCAACATACCATCTCTCATTACCCACAACACCCCATCAACACACACACACACACATACTTTTGTACCATTGAATACTCCCAAAAACATTCAACATTTCTAACTCAAACACTAAATTACATTCTCTCTCACACGTACACATTTGATTAACTGCATTTGAATACTGCCAAACACCATTGAATACTCCCCAAAACACCACTGAATACTACCAAAACTTTAAAGTGATTACTCTCAAATAATATTTAACCTAACCTAACTTAACAATACACACACAACCCGCACATATAAAAAGAGAGGAACTTACAGCGACGTTTCGGTCCGACTTGGACCATTTACAAAGTCACACTAACAAAAAGGAGAAAAGGAGGGAGAAATAGAGGCTAACCCTCCCGGGCTGACCAAATTTCCATAAACCCCCCCCCCGGGCCCCCCTTCCTGATACCGCACCCAGTACTGCCCCCTCCCTCTTTAAACGGACAACTTTTTGGACACCCCCATGCCCTGTACCTCTTGCTGGTGCTGGTTCGTCACCTGTTTCCCAGGTACCAGGGACGGGGCCCTTTCGATACGTTTTTGGCCTTCTTGCTTTCCCTCTGACCTTGTTTCCCCGGCTTCCCCCGGGGCCGGTGCGGAAATTTTTCGAATCCCCTTTTCCCTTCCCATCGGACCACCGGCCCCACACCCAAACGACCAAGACCCAAAATGCCCCGATTCGACACTTCTTTTTTGTTCATTGCAGAAACGACCAGCTCGTCACGCACTCCCCTTAAACTTTTGTTTAAAAACCATCAATGGAGAATTTTTTTACTCTGCGCCCACTTCCAATATCTATCTTTCGGACCATAGTATTGGAAAAGGGCCCCACGCCATGTTGGTAAAGACATTTTCATTTCATGCTCTCAAGATTAACTCGCATCACGGCCCAGAATGCTGGCCAAGCTCGCGATCTTTCTTTTTTACAACCATAGATTCGCCCCCACTATTGACAAGCAAGTTTCCCCTCAATTCTTTTTTGGGTTTCGTCTTTTTCCCACACCATTGTCCAACGGAATTTCCAGACGTGGTGATGACATTTTGGGAGCAGCTTGAGCCCCAAGTGGTTTAGCGCTTCTATATTAATTAAAAAAAAAAAAAAAAAATTAATTGAGCTCCAAGAACTCCCTATCCTTAAAGTTGACACTTTTGTCCCCCCCTGCCAATAAGCGAAGACATTATCCTTGCAATATAACTCGTTTAACATTTGACGCCGGGAACTACCACCTTCGGTTTACATTGCAGGTAAACCTTTTTCAAGTCCGAAAAGTGACCCCTACACCACAACAGTGTAGAAACTGCTGGTTTTTTGGTCATCCAGTGAAATATTGCAGACCCAGGGCCCGAATGCCCAGTCTGTGGGGACACCATCCTTTTTCCCTTCTTGTATTTCACCCCCCCTCTTGCCTTAACTGTCATGAGGCACATCCATCGTATTTTTGCCGTAGTAAAGGTTTACCTGAATAAAGGGGAAATCTGTTGTCTCAAAGGGGGCGGAAGGCTTCTCATATGCTAGGGCCCGTCTCTCATCTACGCCTTCAAGGGAGATTTCCCCTGCATTCCCTATTCTTGAATTGCTAAACGTCCCCCCGCTTCTGGGCCCCAATTCCCACGGCGTTCTCTGTGGTCGCCTCATCCTCAATCACCCCTGTCTCGAATCCTTTTGATATTCTTGGCTCCGAGGTCCCTACCTCGGCCCCATACTGTCCACACTCCTTCCTCTCCCTGCACAATTCTGAGTCTACACGTCCCGCCCTTTCCCACCTAAACCTCAGCCCCCCCTTCTCATAAGCCCGGCAAAAATCCCTACTGCCAGGTTCTTCGCCCCTGACTTTTCTTTAACGGGGGGAGGTTCATCCTCCTCCTCATACACTACCTTCATCCCCCTGCCCCCTCCCAACCCCCCTTCGACAGTTTCCTTTTTCTATCTCTTCCCCCTCTACTTTGGGTACAGTCTATAGACCCCCCGATCGTTGCTCACTCTTCTTCCATTTCTAATGTAGTCCCACATTCTGCATCTTTGACTTCCGAAACACTGGAAGTTTTGCAGAAATATATTTCTGGACCAGATGGACACTACCCCCCTTTGAGGTTCCTCATCTCTCTTTTCGCCCCAACCCCCCTTCCTTCACAACGTCCCCCCCCTCCTTCTCTGATTACAGGTCTTCCACTACCTCCACACATGGACTTTTCTCCCCTTAGTCCATTGATTCCTCCCATTTCCCATTTTATATCTTTCTCTCCATAAATCAGGCTTTTTTTACAGTGGAATATCCGAGGCCTAAAGGGGTAACCGGGGTGAGC
This sequence comes from Cherax destructor, assembly GCA_009830355.1. NCBI lineage: Eukaryota > Metazoa > Arthropoda > Malacostraca > Decapoda > Parastacidae > Cherax > Cherax destructor. The sequence continues at coordinate 4,544 of WNWK01020396.1, read as the reverse complement.
TTCAGGTGTTGCTCCCCAGTTTTCCCTGTTGGGGTCTTTTGCAAGAACCCAAATTACAATCCAGTGTTATCGGGCCCCTTTTCCCAGGTTTGGGTTTGTTAATTTGGGACCCTTTTTTCCGAGGGAAACCCTTTTCGAAAGTGCTTTTCTTATACGCACTGGTGTTCCCCCCCCATCAGCTCTATGTTCCTTCTTCCACATTACACCACAGCCCATACCCATTGAATAAGTGGAATACACTCTGTTCTTTATATCTCCCCCTTCGCGGGCAATGTCTATCCCAGATGTTGATTTTCTGGTTTTTTCCCTTTCCCGCCACCCCTTCTTTTAAGGGGTTTTAACGCACACCATATTCTCGGGGGAGGATCGCACTGTGACCCCCGTGGCATTCGGTTGGGCATTTCTTGTTTCTTTCCCCCTCCATGTTTTAAATCGGGTACTCCTACCCTTTTTGTTGAACTCATTCTTTCTCCTGCATCGATCTTTCCATCTGCTCTTCATCTACTGTCCTTGACTTCATTCTTTCCCCCCGGACTTAATGACAGGATTATTTCCCAATCATCCTTAAGTCCCCCGTTTTTCCACCTCCCCCAGCCCACGCTGGAATTTACCGGGGGAAATGGGACGTTTACCCCCACATCTTACTGCCTTTTATGAGGTTCCTACCTCGTCCTCCATTGATGGGGTTTTACATCTCTTTTCCTCCATCTTTTACAGCGGCTTCACATTCTATTCCCCCAAACCCCGGGGAAGCATCCTCAAAATGCGTGCCTTGGTGGTCTCCTCTTGTGCTCGGGAGTAGTTTGAAACGAGCTGCAGGGGCAGGATCAGTATAACAGAACCACAGAGAGACTCCTTGGGTTTCAAGCAGAAGAGAGCTATTGCTCGCCATGTCATATTGGGTGCTAAAGTACTTTCTGGCGAGATTGGTTTCTACTGTCATTTGGGGTTCCTCGATGGTGCAGTCTGGAAGAAAGTGGGAAATTAAGTGGTAAATTCTCCCCCGACCCCGGGTCCGCCCTTTAGGGCTGGTGTCGATATAACACACCCTCTTGCCGTTGCCACTGGGGTTTGGGAATCATCTCGTCCGCATTTCTCAAGGGCTCCATCTTTCCCCCCCGCCTTTTTTTCCCAAGTCTGCCAGCGAGTTAAAGCCCTTAGATTTTTTTTTCTCTTAAAAGAAGAATCCTATAATTGCCTTTTACCCTTCAAGAACTGGAGGCAACACCCCTGCTTGCCAATCATCGGGGAGCTGGGCCAGACGGCCCTATTCGTATGCTACAGCATTTACATCAGTCTGCTCTTACTGTCCGTTTTTTACTGTCCTCTTACGACTCTTTAATCTCATATGGTCGCAAATTCTTCCCCAGCTGTGGAAGCCCCCCCATTGTTCTCCCTTTTTGAAAAAAACCCGGTGCTACGGGGTAATTTCTCACTACCGTCCCTTTGCCTTTACCAGTGCAGTTTGAAGGGGATGGAACGTCTAGTTAATAGACGTTTGATGTGGGATTTTTGAGACTCACAATAGTCTCTCCCCCAGTCAATTGGGTTGTAAAGGGGGGTTCTGCCATTGACCCCTTGCTGCGCTTGGATACGTATATTCGTAATGCCTTTCGGAATAAAACCCTTTGGGTTTTCGCTATCTTTTTCGACCCCTTTAGAAGGCTTATATTACAACTTGGAGATATAATATCTTGGGGCCCCGGGCCCCCCCCTTAGGCCTCCGAGGCAACCCCACCATTCTTTCTTAAGGCCTTCTTTAATTTACAGACATTTCCGGGTCCGTGTTAGTAATGAACTCCCGGGGTTTTTTCCAAGCTGAAGGTGTCCCCAGGGATGTGTTCTGGCACAACACTTTTTCTGCTTGCTATAAATAATCTGGCATCTGTTCTCCCATCCAATATTTGGTCATCGCTCTATGTGGATGACTTTGCTATAGCTTGTGCAGGTGCTGACTGTCACCTCATTGCAGTTTCTCTCCAGCTCCATCAACCAGGTTTCTGATTGGGCCACCCTCCCCGGGTTTTTAAATTTTTTGAAAAAACTCATCAAATTACGTTCACTAGAAAATTCAGTGGTCTCGATCATCCATTGTACCTATACGGCTCACGTATCCCAGAACGTGATACAGTCAGGTTTTTTCGGCCTCCCGTTTGACCGCAGATTGTCCTGGGAAACTTCACATTACCCTCTGAAGGCGACTTTTCATAGCCGGCTGAACCTCCTTAAAACCCCCACATCTTTTTGGGGGGGCTGATCGTAGAACTCTCCTTCGCCTACATTCGGCCCCAATTTTATCGAAACTCGATTATGGTGACCAGAAAATTCGGGAGCCTCTCCTGCCACTCTTTCCAGCCTTAATCCCATCCATCACCAGGGGTTACGCTTATGTTTTTGCTTTTCGTTCTTCCCCGGTTGAGAGCCTCTATGGAAACGAACATTCCATCCTTGTTGATCGTCGTGATGCACATTTTCATTTTCTATTATGTTTGCCCCATAATCCCAAAACCTTCCATGTATGGGGTTGTCCAGATGTTAGTAGGCTCGTTATTTTTTCGTCGCCCCTGTTTACTTCGTCCCTTTTCTCTTTCGTCTGCATTCCCCTTTGTCTTCCCCCTTTAGCTTCCCCCCTTTATATGTTCAGGGGCCCCCTTTCCTCTACCCCCTTGGGAAGTTCCTGCTGTCCGTGGGCTGTTCTATTCCCCTATTGGGGTTAACTGCCTATGGCAGTTTCTCGCTCTTTCTTTTCTAGACCATTTTTCCCTTCTCATTCCCATGCCATTGCAGTATACCGATGGTTCAAAATCATCTGACGGCGTCGGATATGCGGGGATGTTTCCGGGCAGCGCCGTCGAGGGCATTATTACCCCCGCCTAGCAATTTGGGAATTGTTTCCATTCTTTGGCACCATCCGATTTTCATCTTCCTTATCACCATTTTTGGTCGTTTCAGACTCCCTTTTTTTTACAATTCTGTAAAAATTTATAAATTTACCCCTAGTTCTTTTATCCACCTTTGGTTAAGCCGTATCTACCTTTGGGTTTCGCCGTATCTACCCCTTTTTTCCCGTATCTTTTGCAAGCATAAAGATATTGTCTTTTGTTGGGGCCCCGGGGCATGTTGAAAGGGGGAGGGGAATGCAGGGCCCTGCTGGGGGCCAGCAGTACATGACCTTCCAGTTTCATATAGAGGTGTTCCTTTCAGGACTTTTTTGGGGGCACCCACCCCCCTTCGCACCCGTTGGGGAACAACGCTGGTCTGACCTCTGAATAACAAACTTCATTCTATTAAACCGGGTTTTAGGTTTCTGTCCTTCTTGTCACCAAGTCGAGGTTGGGAGACTACACTCTCCTCTTCGCATCGGGGCACACTCGTCTTACTCACGGGTATCTCATGGAAGAGGCTCCCGCCCCCCCTCTGGAGCATTTCCTAGTTCCAGTGTCTGTTCGAAAATTCTGCTGGGCCGCCCCACTCTATCAACGAGCAAGCAGAAATTCCTCCAACGACGTCTTTTGCTCTTTGGGCCCCTTTTTCCCTTCCCTTCTTGCAGATGGACCTCCTTTTAATCCCGACTCCCCTTGTTGACTTTTTTACAGAAACTGACTTACTACACAAAAATCTGAAGATTATCCTCTAGCACCCCCTCAGTCCCTTCTACCCCCGATCTTGGTTTCCCTCTATCCCTGCACTGTCCACCATCATGCTGCACCTATACCCTACTAATCATCCATCTCCTTCTTGCAACCCCCCTCCCTGCATCCTACAAAACCCGCAGGGGCTGTATAACCCCTGTGGTTTGGGGTTCTATTTTATTATAATAATAATAATCCCAGGAGTAGAGGGTTTGGGGAGAGAAAAAACCCTTTTTGACGGAAAAAAGGCAAGTCCCGAAATTAAGGGTAGCCAAGACGTGAAAAAATTTAAAAAGTGGAAATTTCTGATTCGGAACTTAGGGGTCTTGGCCTGGGTTAAAGCCCCGCTTTACACGGCGAAGGCCTGGTTTTTGATTCCCCGCCAGGGTAGGAAAACCCTTGGTTTGTTTTTTTACACCTGTTGTCTATGTTCCCCCCAGTAAAATGGGTACCTGGGGGTTAATCGACTGGTGTGAGTCCCTCCTGGGGCACTGACCTAATTTGCCCGAAATGCTCTGGGAATAAAAGGGGCTTTCAAAAGTAGTATGTCACTGATGTCAGCTAAACCTGTATACCATGTACATGTACTTGTAGTAAATAAAGAATTTTTATTATTATTATTATTATTATTATTATTATTATTATTATTATTATTATAGTATCACAAATGCAAAAGGGTTAGAAAAAGGGGAAAAAAGAACACTTTTCTTGACAGAGGAAGCATGATAAGAAAAGTAGTGAATGTACATACTGTGCGTAGGCTTGCGGTACACGGAAAAAGGGAAAACCTGTAACTGGGCGGGGCCAGAAAATCAAGGAAAGGAAGCAAGGAATTTAATTCCCCTTCAGCTTTAAACTTAATGGGAAAGGGGATTGTTAAGCCAGAGGGAAAAGGCCAAACCCAAACCCTGG
>WNWK01020395.1:0-35910 GCA_009830355.1 Cherax destructor | reverse complement strand
TGTCTTTGTTAGTGGATGTGACTGTGAGGTGTGTCTTTGTTAGTGTGATGTGACTGTGAGGTGTTGTCTTTGTTAGTGTGATGTGACTGTGAGGTGTTGTCTTTGTTAGTGTGATGTGACTGTGAGGTGTTGTCTTTGTTAGTGTGATGTGACTGTGAGGTGTAGTCTTTGTTAGTGTGATGTGACTGTGAGGTGTTGTCTTTGTTAGTGTGATGTGACTGTGAGGTGTAGTCTTTGTTAGTGTGATGTGACTGTGAGGTGTTGTCTTTGTTAGTGTGATGTGACTGTAAGGTGTAGTCTTTGTAGACTTGGTTCTGGCAAGCAAGGAAACCCTTGTTAATAATTTAGAAATTACAGAGGAACTCGGCTCAAGCGACCACAAGTCAATTACCTTTAGCATTGAATGGATGTATGATAGTAGGGATAATTCAGTAATGGTCCCAGATTTTCGCTTAGCAGATTATAATGGACTTAGAGAACACTTATCAACTGTGGACTGGGGTGAAGACAAGGTATCAATATGACAGTTTTCTTAACACTATACAGGCTGCCCAAAGAACATTTATCCCGTATAAAGAAATTAGATCAAGTAGAAATGACCCAAAATGGATGAATAATAGGCTCAAATATCTTTTAGGGCAGAAGAAAGGAATTTATAGGCGCATAAAAGAGGTGAGGGTCATCTTATAAATCAGTATACTGACATTAAAAAGGGACGTTAAAAGGGAATAAGAAAAGCTAAACGGGACTATGAAATTAAAGTTGCTATGGATTCAAAACTAACACAAAAGTTTTTTCCAGGTTTATAGAACAAAAAAGTTTAGAGGATAAAAAATAGGTTCAAACCCAAATAAAATTTTAACTTTGAGGGCCCATCTTCATCTGACAAGGAGAATGATATGTGCTCTATTTTTAATAATTATTTTCTCTCGGTTTCACACAGGAAGACATTAATAATATCCCAGTAATTAATTTTTACAGAGGCCCAGAAGAAGATAAATTATGTAATATCACAGTCACTAGCGAAATGATTATGAAACAGCTGGACCGACTGAAACAAAATAAATCGCCGGGTCCTGATGAGCTTTTGCAAGGGTTCTTAAGGAATGCAAATGGAACTCTGTGAACCAATATCTAACATTTTTAATTTATCTCTTCAAACAGGTGTAGTGTCTGATATGTGGAAGATAGCTAATGTAATTCCTATTTTTAAAGCAGGGGACAAGTCACTACCGTTAGTGAATTAATACAAATTATAAAAATAAGCATTAGAAATCTTCCTTACGAAGAAAGATTGAAGACTCCTAAAATTACATTCACTTTTGACGTAGAATGAGGGAGACATGATCGAGGTATACAAGTGTAAAAGTGGTTTAAAAGGGATATAAATAAGGTCTTGAGGATATCTCTCCAAGAGAGAACCCGCAATAATGGATTCAAGTTAGATAAGTTTAGATTTAGAAAGGATATAGGAAAGTATTGGTTTGGAAATAGGGTAGTTGATGAATGGAACAGTCTGCCTAGTAGGGTTATTGAAGCTAGGACCTTGGGTAGTTTCAAATTTAGGTTGGATAAATTCATGAGTGAGAGGGGTTGGATTTGAGTGGGACTCGCACATGAGTGGGTAGAATTGTCAAAGCTTATTTCTTGGGTAGCATTGAAAATTGGGTTGAGCAAATATTCTGTTAGTGGGACGGATTGTGAAGGACCTGCCTAGTATAGGCCAACAGGCCTGCTGCAGTGTTCCTCCTTTCTTATGTTCTTATGTTCTTATGTAAACTACCGCCCAATAAGCCTGACCTCAATTGTAGGCAAATTACTAGAGTCAATTATAGCTGATATTATTAGAAGCCATCTAGATAACCATAATTTGATTAATGATACCCAGCATGGATTCACGAGGGGCCGTTCCTGCCTATCTAATTTATTAACCTTCTTCAGTAAAGCTTTTGAGGCTGTTGATCACGATAAAGAATTCGATATTGTTTATTTAGACTTTAGTAAGGCTTTTGATAGAGTACCGCACCAGAGACTGTTAAAGAAAGTGGCAGCTCATGGCATTGGGGAAAAGTGCTGTCATGGATCGAGTCATGGCTCACCAATAGGAAGCAGAGAGTGTGCATAAATGGGGTTAAATCCGAATGGGGACTTGTAACAAGTGGTGTTCCACAGGGATCAGTCTTAGGCCCATTGTTATTTATAATATATATCAATGACCTTGATGAGGGAATTACTAGTGATATGAGCAAATTCGCCGACGACACGAAGATAGGTAGGATAATTGATTCAAACATAGATGTCATAGAACTTCAGGAAGATTTAGACAAACTTAATTCGTGGTCAGAAAAGTGGCAGATGCAGTTCAATGTAGATAAATGCAAGGTTCTGAAGCTCGGGAGTGTCCATAACCCAAGCACTTATAAGTTAAATAACGTAGAACTTAGCCATACAGATTGCGAGAAGGACTTGGGGGTGATGGTAAGCAGCAACCTTAAACCAAGACAGCAATGCCTAAGCGTACGTAATAAGGCAAATAGATTACTGGGATTTATATCAAGAAGTGTTAGCAACAGAAGTCCAGAGGTTATATTACAGCTTTATACATCATTAGTAAGGCCTCACCTAGATTACGCAGCTCAGTTCTGGTCTCCATATTACAGAATGGACATAAATTCGTTAGAAAACATTCAGCGTAGAATGACTAAATTAATACATAGCATTAGAAATCTTCCTTACGAAGAAAGATTGAAGACCCTAAAATTACATTCACTTGTAAGACGTAGAATGAGGGGAGACATGATCGAGGTATACAAGTGGAAAATGGGTATTAACAAAGGGGATATAAATAAGGTCTTGAGGATATCTCTCCAAGAGAGAACCCGCAATAATGGATTCAAGTTAGATAAGTTTAGATTTAGAAAGGATATAGGAAAGTATTGGTTTGGAAATAGGGTAGTTGATGAGTGGAACAGTCTGCCTAGTAGGGTTATTGAAGCTAGGACCTTGGGTAGTTTCAAATTTAGGTTGGATAAATTCATGAGTGAGAGGGGTTGGATTTGAGTGGGACTCGCGCATGAGTGGGTAGAATTGTCAAAGCTTATTTCTTGGGTAGCATTGAAAATTGGGTTGAGCAAATATTCTGTTAGTGGGACGGATTGTGAAGGACCTGCCTAGTATGGGCCAACAGGCCTGCTGCAGTGTTCCTCCTTTCTTATGTTCTTATGTTCTTATGTGACTGTGAGGTGTAGTCTTTGTTAGTGTGATGTGACTGTGAGGTGTTGTCTTTGTTAGTGTGATGTGACTGTAAGGTGTAGTCTTTGTTAGTGTGATGTGACTGTGAGGTGTAGTCTTTGTTAGTGTGATGTGACTGTGAGGTGTAGTCTCGCCCCTTATATAAGCCCTTCTTGTCATGTTTCCTGTTATAGTTCCTTGATAATGTGAGTAGTCACGAAAGCGCTTGGAATTCTTCTATTTTTTCATAGTGGTTGTTTTGCATATATATATATATATATATATATATATATATATATATATATATATATATATATATATATGGAGAGAGAGTGGACCACACACAAAGACTACATATGTACATAATTATGCGTGTACATATCACACAAAGTATGTAAACATCACACAAAGTACGTGTACACATCACACAAAGTACGTGTACACATCACACAAAGTACGTGTACACATCACACAAAGTACAGGTACATATCACACAAAGTACATGTACACATCGCACAAAGTACGTGTACACATCACACAAAGTACATGTACACATCGCACAAAGTACATGTACACATCACACAAAGTACATGTACACATCGCACAAAGTACATGTACACATCGCACAAAGTACGTGTACACATCACACAAAGTACGTGTACACATCATACAAAGTACGTGTACACATCACAAAGTACGTGTACACATCACACAAAGTACGTGTACACATCACAAAGTACGTGTATACATCACACAAAGTACGTGTACACATCACACAAAGTACGTGTACACATCACACAAAGTACATGTACAGATCACACAAAGTACGAGTACACATCACACAAAGTACGTGTACACATCACACAAAGTACATGTACACATCACACAAAGTACGTGTACACATCACACAAAGTACGTGTACACATCACACAAAGTACATGTACACATCACAGAAAGTACATGTACACATCACAAAGTACGTGTACACATCACACAAAGTACGTGTACACATCATACAAAGTACGTGTACACATCACAAAGTACGTGTACACATCACACAAAGTACGTGTACACATCACACAAAGTACGTGTACACATCACAGAAAGTACATGTACACATCACAGAAAGTACATGTACACATCACACAAAGTACATGTACACATCACAGAAAGTACATGTACAGATCACACAAAGTACGTGTACACATCACACAAAGTACATGTACACATCACAGAAAGTACATGTACACATCACAGAAAGTACATGTACACATCACAAAGTACTGTACACATCACACAAAGTACAGTAACATCATCAAAGACGTAATCACAGTACGTACACATCACACAAAGTACAGTGTACACATCACAAAGACTGTTACATCACACAAATAAGTGTACACATCACACAAAGTACGTGTACACACTACAAAGTACGGTATACATCACACAAAGTACGTGTACACATCACACAAAGTACGTGTACACACACACAAGTACATGTACACATCACAGAAAGTACATACACACCAGAAAGTACATGTACAATCACACAAAGTACATGTACACATCAGAAGTACATTACACATCAGAAAGTACATATACACATCAACAAAGATACACATGTACATGAGGAGTACGTGTAAGTTTTCAGACCGTGCTGTGCACTGAAAAACAGAAGAGTACAGGAGGTCCTACCCGCACACAGCAGTGTACACACACACACACACACACACACACACACACCAAGGATGCTGCACTGATTTCACTGCAGAGTTCTTGCGAAATTGACATTTACTCTCTCATGCTAGAGGGAGGGAGTGAGGGAAGGTGAGGGAGGGAAGGTGAGGGAGGGAAGGTGAGGGAGGGAAGGTGAGGGAGCGAAGGTGAGGGAGGGAGGGTGAGGGAGGGAAGGTGAAGGAGGGAAGGTGAGGGAGGGAAGGTGAGGGAGGGAAGGTGAGAGAGGGAAGGTGAGGGAGGGAAGGTGAGGGAGGGAAGGTGAGGGAGGGAAGGGATGGAGGGAAGGTGAGGGAGGGAAGGTGAGAGAGGGAGGGAGGGAAGGTGAGGGAGGTGGGAAGAGAGAGAAGGGAAGGAGAGCAACGGAAGCTGCAACAGTGGCAATACCAACAGCAACCGTAGCAACAGCAACAATAGCAACAGTAACAGTAGCAACAGCAACAATAGTAACAGCAACAATAGCAGTAGCAACAACAGTAAATAACAGTAGCAACAACAGTAAATAACAGTAGCAACAGCGACAATAATAATAGCAACAACGGTATGAACAGCTTCAACAGTACCAACAGCAACAATAACAAAAGTAGCCACCCCTCACCACCACCCTCCCCCATCCCTAACAACTGACCAGAGTCATTACCAATCTGATGTTAACTGTTGATACTGTCTAGAACTGTTAACTGTTGATACTGTCTAGTACTGTTAACTGTTGATAGTGTCTAGTACTGTTAACTGTTGATACTGTCTAGTACTGTTAACTGTTGATACTGTCTAGTACTGTTAACTGTTGATACTGTCTGTAACTGTTATACTGTTGATAAATGTTCTAGTACTGTTAACTGTTGATACTGTCTAGTACTGTTAACTGTTGATACTAATACTGTTAACTGTTGATACTGTCTAGTACTGTTAACTGTTGATACTGTCTAGTACTGTTAACTGTTGATACCTAGTACTGTTAACTGTTGATACTGTCTAGTACTGTTAACTGTTGATACTAATACTGTTAACTGTTGATACTAATACTGTTAACTGTTGATACTAATATTGTTAACTGTTGATACTAATACTGTTAACTGTTGATACTAATACTGTTAACTGTTGATACTAATACTGTTAACTGTTGATACTAATAATGTTAACTGTTGATACTGTCTAGTACTGTTAACTGTTGATACTGTTTAGTACTGTTAACTGTTGATACTGTTTAGTACTGTTAACTGTTGATAGTGTCTAGTACTGTGTCTTATAAGCACCGTTCACTGTATCTTGTGGGAGTTAGGTTACAATAGTCGAGGGATTACTGTCAGGGTGACAAAGAGGGATTTATGTCCAATGGTCATCTTGAAATTGGTTGATTGGCCGGTTGAGGGTGATTGATGGTGGTGGGTTAGGATGGTAGTTGTAGTGGTGGTGGGTTGATGGTGGTAGTGGTGTGGTGGTTAGGATGGTGAGTGGTGGTGGTGGGTTAGGATGGTGGTTTAGTGGTGGTGGTGGGTTAGGATGGTGTTGTAGTGGTGGTGGTGGTTAGGATGGTGTGTAGTGGTGGTGGTGGGTTAGGATGGTAGTTGTAGTGGTGGTGGTGGGTTAGGATGGTAGTTGTAGTGGTGGTGGTGGGTTAGGATGGTGGTTGTAGTGGTGGTGGTGGGTTAGGATGGTAGTTGTAGTGGTGGTGGTGGGTTAGGATGGTGGTTGTAGTGGGTTAGGATGGTAGTTGTAGTGGTGGTGGTTGGTTAGGATCGTAGTTGTAGTGGTGGTGGTGGGTTAGGATGGTAGTTGTAGTGGTGGTGGTGGGTTAGGATGGTAGTTGTAGTGGTGGTGGTGGGTTAGGATGGTAGTTGTAGTGGTGGTGGTGGGTTAGGATGGTAGTTGTAGTGGTGGTGGTGGGTTAGGATGGTAGTTGTAGTGGTGGTGGTGGTTAGGATGGTAGTTGTAGTGGTGGTGGTGGGTTAGGATGGTGTTGTAGTGGTGGTGGTGGGTTAGGATGGTGGATGTAGTGGTGGTGGTGGGTTAGGATGGTAGTTGTAGTGGTGGGTTAGGATGGTAGTTGTAGTGGTGGGTTAGGATTGTGGTTGTAGTGGTGGTGGTGGGTTAGGATGGTGGTTGTAGTGGTGTTGGTGGGTTAGGATGGTGGTTGTAGTGGTGGTGGTGGGTTAGGATGGTGGTTGTAGTGGTGGTGGTGGTGGGTTAGGATGGTGGTAGTGGTGGTGGTGGGTTAGGATGGTGGTAGTGGTTGTGGTGATGGTGGTGGTAGTGCTGTACTAGGTAGATTGTGGTAGTCTTGGATCAACCATAATGTAAGTACAAGTATCACTGTACGGTAGTCAGTTCACTCGTGCCCTGGTCACATAGACTGTTGCTGCTTGCAACTAGCAATCACTCACCACAGAATGTGTCCATACCAGTGGTTGACAGTGAGTGTGGGACGACACCTGTCTCCAGGCTTCTCTATACACTACTAAAGGCTCGAGTGTCTGACCATTTTTTGATAAATATGGAATTCCACGAGTCTGGTCCTGGGACAGAATGCAAGCTGGCGATACCGTCTTCAAAATCAACTGGGAAGAAACCTATGTTGAAAATTGTGGAGTGTCTGGCAGTGTTTTGAGTATGGTTCACCAGAAACTCACCAGGGTCTTCAATCTGTAATGAGTGGTTTACTGAACACAGGAGTCGTATTGTGTTTACAATATCTCATTTCTGTCTACTTGTAAGTTATTGTGAGACTGGCTCTGGTTATTGCCGGAGATTTTGCATAAAAAGTATTTGGGATTTCTCCTAATTTCGAGTGTGGCTCTGTGCTCTCTCTCTGTCTCTCCTGGACTCTATATGATGCTGTCAGTCTGTGCTCTGTGTCCACCACTGATCTAACTACCTGAGAGAGTCTTGTGCTTCTAAGATTTGAGTTCTGTCGTCTACACGTGCAGAGGGAGCGTCCCTCTCTGTCGAGTTAGCATCTTTTGTGGTACCACACGGATGTCAATGGGTTGCCACAGGGATGTCACTGGGATACCACAGTGATCAAAGGGATACCACAGTGATCAAAGGGATACCACAGTGATCAAAGGGATACCACAGTGATCAAAGGGATACCACAGTGATCAAATGAATGCCACAGTTATACCAGAGGGACATCACAGGGGTATTACAGGGTTATCAAAGGGATACGAGAGAGAGAGAGAGAGAGAGAGAGAGAGAGAGAGAGAGAAAAAAAAGAGAGAGAGAGAGAATGGTATCTGCGTAATTAATGGAAAAAGGAACGTGGATAAATATAATAAAATAGATGAAAATATACACGACTGAAGTCTGGTAGAAGGAAGGGAGGTAGTGGAGGGAAGGTGTGGAGGGTGGTAGTGGAGGGAAGGTGTGGAGGGAGGTAGTGGAGGGAAGGTGTGGAGGGAGGTAGTGGAGGGAAGGTGTGGAGGGAGGTAGTGGAAGGAAGGTGTGGAGGGAGGTAGTGGAGGGAAGGTGTGGAGGGAGGTAGTGGAGGGAAGGTGTGGAGGGAGGGAGGTAGTGGAGGGAAGGTGTGGAGGAGGTAGTGGAGGGAAGGTGTGGAGGGAGGTAGTGGAGGGAAGGTGTGGAGGGAGGTAGTGGAGGAAGGTGTGGAGGGAGGTAGTGGAGGGAAGGTGTGGAGGGAGGTAGTGGAGGGAAGGTGTGGAGGGAGGGAGGTAGTGGAGGGAAGGTGTAGAGGGAGGGAGGGAGGAAGAAGGGACTTTCTGAGTCTCTATAACCTCTTTGTGCATTCATGTGCGTGTGTGTACTCACCTATATGTGGTTACAGGGGTCGAGTCACAGCTCCTGGCCCCGCCTCTACACTGGTGTGTGTGTGCATGGGCAGACACAGTGTTGCAGGAGTGAACAGACACTGGACCAGTCACTTGAGTCAGGTCATAACAACCACGTCACTCTCACCACCCAGCAGTAGTGTACACCAGCAGTGTACACCAGCAGTAGTATACACCAGCAGTGTACACCAGCAGTGTACACCAGCAGAGTACACCAGCAGTGTACACCAGCAGTGTACACCAGTAGTATACACCAGCAGTGTACACCAGCAGTGTACACCAGCAGTGTACACCAGCAGTGTACACCAGCAGTGTACACCAGTAGTATACACCAGCAGTGTACACCAGCAGTGTACACCAGCAGTGTACAGTGTACACAATGCTACCAACTGTAACAATCAACACTCACTATACTCTATATCTTCAACCTGATAACTGTAATACACTTGTATGTTGATGATGTGTAATACACTATGTATATATATATATATATATATATATATATATTATATATATATTATTATATATATATATATATATATATATATATATATATAGTAAGGAGAGTGGTGTTGGTGGTGGTGGTGGTGGTGGTGGTGGTGGTGGTGGTGGATGGTGGTGGGAAGATGGTGCAGCAGTGAGGTTGTCAGACAGGTTCAAGGTTTGACAATAAACAGACAACAGTTCTGTTAGCACCTGGACTGATGACTGACACACACACACACACACACACACACACACTCGGGGCCAGGAGCTGAGTCTCGACCCCTGCAACCATAATTAGGTGAGTACACACACACATACACACACACACACACACACTCACCAGGCCTAGTGTCTAATCGACATGTGCCTAGGACAAAATGGTAACTAACACACAACACACACACACACACACACACACAAAACACACACACAAAACACACACACACACACACACAAGCTATACAACAAATTATGGACAATTGGAGCACAAACAATAACACAAAGACAAGAAGTATGGAAAGTAGTGGATTGATGAGTTATAGTAGTGGAGCTATAGAGTGAGGTATGCATGGAGGTTATAGTAGTGGAGGTTATAGTAGTGGAGGCTATAGTAGTGGAGGTTATAGTAGTGGAGGCTATAGTAGTGGAGGTTATAGTAGTGGAGCTATAGTAGTGAGTTATAGTAGTGGAGCTATAGTAGTGAGGATTATAGTAGTGAGTATAATAGAGGTTATAGTAGTGAGGCTATAGTAGGAGTTATAGATAAAGCATAAGTGAGACATAGAGGGAGCTTATAGTAGTGGAGGTTATAGTAGTGGAGGTTATAGTAGTGGAGGCTATAGTAGTGGAGGTTATAGTAGTGGAGGCTATAGTAGTGGAGGTTATAGTAGTGGAGGCTATAGTAGTGGAGGTTATAGTAGTGGAGGCTATAGTAGTGGATGGTGTATAGTAGTGAGAGGCTTATAGTAGTGGAGGTTATAGTAGTGGAGGCTATAGTAGTGGAGGTTATAGTAGTGGAGGCTATAGTAGTGGAGGTTATAGTAGTGGAGGCTATAGTAGTGGAGGTTATAGTAGTGGAGGTTATAGTAGTGGAGGTTATAGTAGTGGAGGTTATAGTAGTGGAGGCTATAGTAGTGGAGGTTATAGTAGTGGAGGCTATAGTAGTGGAGGTTATAGTAGTGGAGGTTATAGTAGTGGAGGCTATAGTAGTGGAGGTTATAGTAGTGGAGGCTATAGTAGTGGAGGCTATAGTAGTGGAGGCTATAGTAGTGGAGTTATAGTAGTGGAGGTTATAGTAGTGGATGTTATAGTGGTGGAGGTTATAGTAGTAGAGTGAGAGTAGTGGAGGTTATAGTGGAGGTGAGAGTAGTGGTTAGAGTAGTGTAGGTTAGAGTAGTGAAGGTTATAGTGGAGGTTCTAGTGGAGGTGAGAGTAGTGGAGGTTAGAGTAATGAAGGTTAGAGTAGTGGAGGTTAGAGTGGTGGAGGTTAGAGTAGTGGAGGTTAGAGCAGTGGAGGTTATAGTGGAGGTGGGAGTAGTGGAGGTGAGAGTAATGGAGGTGAGAATAGTGGAGGTGAGAGTAGTGGAGGTGAGAGTAGTGGAGGTTATAGTAGTGGAGGCTATAGTAGTGGAGGTTATAGTAGTGGAGGTTATAGTAGTGGAGGCTATAGTAGTGGAGGTTATAGTAGTGGAGGTTATAGTAGTGGAGGCTATAGTAGTGGAGGTTATAGTAGTGAGGTAAGTAGTGGAGGTAGATAGTGGAGGCATAGTAGTGGGTGGTAAGTAGTGGAGGTTAGAGTAGTGGAGATTAGAGTGGTGGAGGTTAGAGTAGTGGAGGTTAGAGCAGTGGAGGTTATAGTGGAGGTGGGAGTAGTGAAGGTTAGAGTAGTGAAGGTTAGAGCAGTGGAGGTTATAGTGGAGGTGAGAGTAGTGGAGGTGAGAGTAGTGGAGGTAAGAGTAGTGGAGGTGAGAGTAGTGGAGGTAAGTGGAGGTGTAAGGGAGGGGGCGTGGCAGAGCAGGACCCACCATTATCCACTTGGACCACTTCACTGTTCACCACTCACCGTCGCCACTACCACCCCCAACCCCTCCACTTACACCCCCTACCCCTCTACTTACACCCCCTACCTCCACCTATACTTACCTCACCCTCACCCCACCTCCACCTCCTAGTTCACTCCCACCTAGGGGACTAAACTAGTCAAATTTCTAAATTATGATAATCACAGAAATGTGAGCAATATTGAGCCTACTCACACAGTAAACTCTCTTATAACGCGCCTCTAAACGACTCCTCTATACAGTCCAGCTTTTCAAGTGACTGAAAGATTACCTGGATAGTTGAAGATGACCTGGTAAATCTTTCACAGCAAGTGTTCTGCAACTCTCCATGCATCTCTGCAATCACAGCAAGTGTTCTGCAACTCTCCATGCATCTCTGCAATCACAGCAAGTGTTCTGCAACTCTCCATGCATCTCTGCATTCACAGCAAGTGTTCTGCAACTCTCCATGCATATTTGCAATCACATATACGAAACTTGCCCAGTAAAGGAGATCTTTGTGGAAGAGTTGTGTGCATGACTGTATGATAGTGCTGTGCACTGAACCATGTACGACACTCTCAGTGTTGTGTCTGGCACTGAACCATGTACGACACTCTCAGTGTTGTGTCTGGCACTGAACTATGTACGACACTCTCAGTGTTGTGTCAGGCACTGAACCATGTACGACACTCTCAGTGTTGTGTCAGGCACTGAACCATGTACGACATTCTCAGTGTTGTGTCTGGCACTGAACCATGTACGACACTCTCAGTGTTGTGTCAGGCACTGAACCATGTACGACACTCTCAGTGTTGTGTCAGGCACTGAACCATGTACGACACTTTCAGTGTTGTGTCAGGCACTGAACCATGATTGACACTCAGTGTTGTGTCAGGCACTGAACCATGTACGACACTCTCAGTGTTGTGTCAGGCACTGAACCATGTACGACATTCTCAATGTTGTGCCTGACACTGAACTATGTACGACACTTTCAGTGTTGTGTCAGGCACTGAACTATGTACGACACTCTCAGTGTTGTGTCTGGCACTGAACTATGTACGACACTCTCAGTGTTGTGTCTGGCACTGAACCATGTACGACACTCTCAGTGTTGTGTCAGGCACTGAACCATGTACGACACTCTCAGTGTTGTGTCAGGCACTGAACCATGTACGACATTCTCAATGTTGTGCCTGACACTGAACTATGTACGACACTTTCAGTGTTGTGTCTGGCACTGAACTATGTACGACACTCTCAGTGTTATGTCAGGCACTGAACTATGTACGACACTCTCAGTGTTATGTCAGGCACTGAACTATGTACGACACTCTCAGTGTTATGTCAGGCACTGAACTATGTATGACACTCTTAGTGTTGTGTCTGGCACTGAACTATGAGACACTCAGTGTTGTGTCTGGCACTGAACCATTCGACACTCATTGTGTCAGGCACTGAACCATGTGTACACTCTCAGTGTTTGTCTAGCACTGAACTATGTACGACACCTTAGTGTTTGTCTGGCACTGAACCAGAGACACTCTCATTGTGTCTGGCATTGAACCATGTAGACACTCTCAGTGTTGTAGTCAGGCAGTGAACCAGTAGACATCTCATGTGTCGGACTGACCATGTACGACACTCTCAGTGTTATGTCTGGCATGAACCATGTACGACACTCTCAGTGTTATGTCAGGCACCAACTTCTAAATGGTCCACTAGTTGTCTAAATGGTCCACTAGCTGTCTAAATGGTTCACCAGCTGTCTTAATGGTTCACCATCTGTCTAAATGGTCCACCAGTTTTCTAAATGGTTAACTGTCAAATGGTCCACCAGTTAGAATTATATTACAAAATTGAGTGGGGAGGAGAGGGAAGAGAGAGAGAGGGAGGGCAGTATGGATAGTGCAGGCGAGCTGTCAAGGATCATGGTTTGATGTTAATGTAGGGGTGATATGGAGGGGGTGGATATATGGGTAGGGGTGTGGATATATGGGTAGGGGTGTGGATATATGGGTAGGGGTGTGGATATATGGGTAGGGGTGTGGATATATGGGTAGGGGTGTGATATATGGGTAGGGGTGTGGATATATGGGTAGGGGTGTGGATATATGGGTAGGGGTGTGGATATATGGGAGGGTGTGGATATGGGTAGGGTGTGGATATATGGGTAGGGGTGTGGATATATGGGTAGGGGTGTGGATATATGGGTAGGGGGTGGATATATGGGTAGGGGTGTGAATGATTCTGACATCATGGTAAGGTACCAGCACTTCCTGATATCAGTAAGACTACTAGCACTTCCTGACATCAATAAGACAGTACTAGCACTTCCTGACATCAATAAGACAGTACCAGCACTTCCTGAATGGTAAGACAGTACATATTCCGGGACATCAGTAAGACAGTAGGTACTTCTGACATCAGAAGACAGTACCAGTACTTTGACATCAGTAAGGTGATCAGTATTCCGTGCATAGAAGGACGTAGCACTTCCTGACATCAGTGATACAGGTCAGCACTTCCTGACATCAGTAAGACGTACGGAGTTGACATCAGTAAGGGTACAGTACTTCGGCATCAGTGGAAGACAGTACGGCATGTGGAATAGTCAGGGTGTGATATAGGAGGGAGTGGATAGGTAGCGTCCTGACATCAGGTAAGAGTCCAGACTTCCTGACATCAGTAAGGACGTCGTGACTTTGACATCAGTAAGGTAGGACTCTGACATCAGTAAGACAGTACGCACTTCGACATCAGGTAAGCCGAGTACTTCGACATGGTAAGAAGTCCAGTACTTCTGAATCAGAATGGAATGGTAGACGTTGCTGACATCAGTAGAGTACCAGCACTTCCTGACATCAGTAAGACAGTACCAGCACTTCCTGACATCAGTAAGACTACTAGCACTTCCTGACATCAGTAAGACTACTAGCACTTCCTGACATCAGTAAGACAGTACCAGCACTTCCTGACATCAGTAAGACTACTAGCACTTCCTGACATCAGTAAGACAGTACCAGCACTTCCTGACATCAGTAAGACAGTACCAGCACTTCCTGACATCAGTAAGACAGTACCAGTACTTCCTGACATCAGTAAGACAGTACCAGCACTTCCTGACATCAGTAAGACAGTACCAGCACTTCCTGAAATCAGTAAGACAGTACCAGTACTTCCTGACATCAATGGTGGTGTTGAGGTTCGTGTTAGGTGTCTTGTTCCTGGTAGTAACCTCTCAGTCTGTCTCTGTTCTATGGAGTTCTCATATTACCTCTGTCACTGTCTTAGCTTCTGATGTTGCAAGGTGTGTGTGTGTGTGTGTGTGTGTGTGTGTGTGTTGTGTGTGTGTGTGTGTGTGTGTGGTTACTCACCTATTTGTGGTTGCAGGAGTCGAGTCATAGCTCCTGGCCCCGTCTCTTCACTGATTGCTACTAGGTCCTCTCTCTCCCTGCTCCATGAGCTTTATCAAACCTAGTCTTAAAACTATGTATAGTTCCTGCCTCCACTACGTCACTTTCTAGGCTATTCCACTTCCTGACAACTCTATGACTGAAGAAATACTTCCTAACATTCCTTTGACTCACAGGAATCTTCAACTTCCAATTGTGACCCCTTGTTTCTGTGTCCCCTCTCTGGAACATCTTGTCTCTGTCCACCTTTATTCCTCGCAGTATTTTATATGTCGTTATCATGTCTCCCCTAACCCTCCTGTCCTCTAGTGTCGTCAGGCCGTGTGTGTGTGTGAGTGAGTCTCCACATGAGACATTAATCTACACCTGACTGCCTCCTCCTCCTCCGACTGCCGTGTGCATCACATCAAAGAACAAGCAAGACAGATGTGACACATCACTCACATCTCAGGCAGTTTATCACATCTGGCAGGGTAAAACAAGGAATGTGGAGTGTACTGACCTAGTTGAGTATCTAGGGGGGTTGAACAGCCGCTCCTTCCATCACCGCATGGTAATTAACCCAGTCAAAACTCCCTTTGAAGAGACGTACCTGTAATGTTAGAGGGGGTCACCGCCCCCTCTAACATACCAGCTCTCACCTACGTATAATCTCAGGACTTGTAACTATAACTGAGTGAGGTTCAGTAGTTCTGTTACCTAAGATAGATATCCCTCTATGACAAACCCCAGCCCCATATACCTTAATCAAGGTATCAATGCATACCTTGTTATGGATTCCCATCACACATTGGATTACTCCTTCATGATAAAGTTGATATGTTAGCCAAGAAGAGTACCCAGAAGGAGAATGTAGAATATAACGAATATACTGTAAAATATAATGTTATAGGAGTGAAATTCGAAACCTGAGTACATCTATAAAACCCACTATTACGCAGCGCACTGTAAAAGATGGGTATTATGAACGTTCTATATATGTATAATGTCCACAGGATGTATATAAGGTGCACAATAAACTAGCACATCTGTGGCAAAATCTAATCTCTCTATGTCTCTCTCTCTCTCTCTCTCTCTCTCTCTCTCTCTCTCTCTCTCTCTCTCTTCTATCTCTCTCTCTCTCTCTATCTCTCTACCATAACTCCCCTGCACAACTAAGCAATGAGAGAGAGAGAGTTAATTTTTTGGAGCCTGGCACTTGTAATGCAAAGGCTGAGTCATGGATAGGGTGGGTTGGTGGGTATGACTGAATGTTTAAGTGGGTAGGTGGGTGTGAGCAGTAGTGTGGGTGTGTAAATGTGATAACATGGGGGTGATGGGGAGGTGGGGTGAGAATGGTTGATGAGAGAGAGATGGGGAGGACCCAATCACATCATTTCCACGGGGGAAGCGTTAAACCCGTACGGTCCACAGAGCCCACAGTCACACGAAGACTGAACAGAGTGGGAGTACTTTCAGATAACGACACAGACCACTGAACGACCACTGAACTACTGAACGACCACTTAACTACTGAACGACCACTTAACTACTGAACGACCACTTAACTACTGAACGACCCGCTTATAGGTGTCGCCACACTTGAGTGTTTGATGGAATGTTTAAGTCTGGGACTGCTGCTGCTACTACCAGGTCATCAGTGAATGATCAGGTCATCAACGAGTCAGCCCAGGTCATCAACCAGTCAACCCAGGTCATCAACCTGTCAATCCAGGTCATCAACCCGTCATCCCAGGTCATCAACCAGTCAGCCCAGGTCATCAACGAGTCAGCCCAGGTCATCAACGAGTCAGCCCAGGTTATCAACCAGTCAACCTGGTTCCAGAACCGGGATCTGGGGGTCACTGACCCCAAGATCTGACACCTGGTAACCCTACAGAACCTGGCAATCTCTACAACCTTGATAACATGATAGACCCTACGACAACCTAGATAAGACATGTTAAAGACATGTATTTTATAGAACATATCACACATTTCACACACACGTCAGAAATTTGGGAAAACATATCGTACACTGATATACCTTCATTTGAACACAGTTTGAAAGACTGGGTATAAATGGGTTTTTGAGTGATTTGTGACATTCTAAATTGTATCAGCATGATACAATGTACAAAGGTGAGTAACAATGGAGTGTACATGGGGGAAAAAAACTATTTATGCAGAACATTTAAGGTTCTCAAAGACATCAGTTGTACACTGGCTACCTTCCTATACATCTACATCCTGGTTGTGTACTGGCTACCTTCCTATACATCTACAACCCTGGTTGTGTACTGGCTACCTTCCTATACATCTACATCCCTGGTTGTGTACTGGCTACCTTCCCATACATCTACAACCCTGGTTGTGTACTGGCTACCTTCCTATACATCTACATCCCTGGTTGTGTACTGGCTACCTTCCCATACATCTACAACCCTGGTTGTGTACTGGCTACCTTCCCATACATCTACAACCCTGGTTGTGTACTGGCTACCTTCCCATACATCTACAACCCTGGTTGTGTACTGGCTACCTTCCCATACATCTACAACCCTGGTTGTGTACTGGCTACCTTCCTATACATCTACAACCCTGGTTGTGTACTGGCTACCTTCCCATACATCTACAACCCTGGTTGTGTACTGGCTACCTTCCCATACATCTACAACCCTGGTTGTGTACCGGCTACCTTCCTATACATCTACAACCCTGGTTGTGTACTGGCTACCTTCCCATACATCTACAACCCTGGTTGTGTACTGGCTACCTTCCCATACATCTACAATCCTGGTTGTGTACTGTCTACCTTCCCGTACATCTGAAGGAGGACTAGAAGGGGACACGTATTGTCTCTCTTCCAAAAAACGCTATTGCTAAAAATCGTGGTGATATTAGAGTAAAACCATCTCTAGTATTATCATCAGGGTGTTTCACCTTGTGTTGACGTCTAGTTTTGACAGATACAATCCCCACAAAAAGCTCTTCTCCCCCACCATCAGCCTGGCACAATGCCTGGCCGCTAGATTCCATTATTAGCGGAAGTGATAAAATTCTAAAATCATTGTAAGACTTATTTTTGGATGTCGAAAAGGCATGTTTCTCTGAATGATTCACCTGTGCGTAGAGTTTATACAATGAAGGAAATACAACTGTTGTATTAGATAGAAGAGGCCAGATAAATACAGCGTGTATAAATAAGAGGATTGTCTTATGTTTCCTGTTTTGCCTGGTATTAAATGAAGGATTAATGGCCCTGCAAAACTATGATAAAACACTGCTAGGTCCTCAACCTCCCTAGTGCTAGGTACTAACTAGCGGTCCTCAACCTCCCTAGTGCTAGGTACTAACTAGCGGTCCTCAACCTCCCTAGTGCTAGGTACTAACTAGCGGTCCTCAACCTCCCTAGTGCTAGGTACTAACTAGCGGTCCTCAACCTCCCTAGTGCTAGGTACTGACTAGCGGTCCTCAACCTCCCTAGTGCTAGGTACTGACTAGCGGTCCTCAACCTCCCTAGTGCTAGGTACTAACTAGCGGTCCTCAACCTCCCTAGTGCTAGGTACTAACTAGCGGTCCACAACCTCCCTAGTGCTAGGTACTGACTAGCGGTCCTCAACCTCCCTAGTGCTAGGTACTGACTAGCGGTCCTCAACCTCCCTAGTGCTAGGTACTGACTAGCGGTCCTCAACCTCCCTAGTGCTAGGTACTAACTAGCGGTCCTCAACCTCCCTAGTGCTAGGTACTAACTAGCGGTCCTCAACCTCCCTAGTGCTAGGTACTAACTAGCGGTCCTCAACCTCCCTAGTGCTAGGTACTGACTAGCGGTCCTCAACCTCCCTAGTGCTAGGTACTGACTAGCGGTCCTCAACCTCCCTAGTGCTAGGTACTAACTAGCGGTCCTCAACCTCCCTAGTGCTAGGTACTAACTAGCGGTCCTCAACCTCCCTAGTGCTAGGTACTGACTAGCGGTCCTCAACCTCCCTAGTGCTAGGTACTGACTAGCGGTCCTCAACCTCCCTAGTGCTAGGTACTGACTAGCGGTCCTCAACCTCCCTAGTGCTAGGTACTAACTAGCGGTCCTCAACCTCCCTAGTGCTAGGTACTAACTAGCGGTCTTCAACCTCCCTAGTGCTAGGTACTGACTAGCGGTCCTCAACCTCCCTAGTGCTAGGTACTGACTAGCGGTCCTCAACCTCCCTAGTGCTAGGTACTGACTAGCGGTCCTCAACCTCCCTAGTGCTAGGTACTAACTAGCGGTCCTCAACCTCCCTAGTGCTAGGTACTAACTAGCGGTCCTCAACCTCCCTAGTGCTAGGTACTAACTAGCGGTCCTCAACCTCCCTAGTGCTAGGTACTAACTAGCGGTCCTCAACCTCCCTAGTGCTAGGTACTAACTAGCGGTCCTCAACCTCCCTAGTGCTAGGTACTAACTAGCGGTCCTCAACCCCCCTAGTGCTAGGTACTAACTAGCGGTCCTCAACCTCCCTAGTGCTAGGTACTAACTAGCGGTCCTCAACCTCCTAGTGCTAGGTACTAACTAGCGGTCCTCAACCTCCCTAGTGCTAGGTACTAACTAGCGGTCCTCAACATCCCTAGTGCTAGGTACTAACTAGCGGTCCTCAACCTCCCTAGTGCTAGGTACTAACTAGCGGTCCTCAACCTCCCTAGTGCTAGGTACTAACTAGCGGTCCTCAACCTCCCTAGTCCTAGGTACTAACTAGCGGTCCTCAACCTCCCTAGTGCTAGGTACTGACTAGCGGTCCTCAACCTCCCTAGTGCTAGGTACTAACTAGCGGTCCTCAACCTCCCTAGTGCTAGGTACTGACTAGCGGTCCTCAACCTCCCTAGTGCTAGGTACTGACTAGCGGTCCTCAACCTCCCTAGTGCTAGGTACTGACTAGCGGTCCTCAACCTCCCTAGTGCTAGGTACTAACTAGCGGTCCTCAACCTCCCTACACAAAAGCAAAAGACTCGGCAGGCGATGTAACATCCCCCCAATGAAGAGCAGGGGTGCCACTAGCACGTTGAGGGACAACACAATAAGTGTGAGGGGCCCAAGACTGTTCAACTGCCTCCCAGCATACATCAGGGGGATTACCAACAAGCCCCTGGCTGTCTTCAAGCAGGCACTGGACAGGCACCTCAAGTCGGTACCTGACCAGCCAGGCTGTGGTTCGTACGTTGGACTGCGTGCGGCCAGCAGTAACAGCCTGGTTGATCAGGCTCTGGTCCAACATGAGGCCTGGTCACAGACCGGGCCGCGGGGGCGTTGACCCCTGGAATTCTCTCCAGGTAAACAAGTGAGCCACAACTGATGGTCAGATGTGTGATGAGGGCCACACGGTGTTGTTGACACTGTACAGTGTTGGTGACACTGTACAGTGTTGGTGACACTGTACAGTGTCGAACCTACACAAAAGTGGATTCATAATTCCATGTAAGAGTCGCATCCACATCCTAGAAGGTCCACAGCTTGGGGACCCCTGGATTACAGGATTCCCACACTGCCTTTTGTGGATGGCATAGTGTGTTGGTGTGAAGTGGCTGCTGCTGGCTTACAACTTAACCAGGAGTGTGTGACCCCTGACGTTAACCAGGGGTGTGTGACCCCCGACGTTAACCAGGAGTGTGTGTCCCCTGACGTTAACCAGGGGTGTGTGACCCCTGACGTTAACCAAGAGTGTGTGACCCCTGACGTTAACCAGGAGTGTGTGACCCCTGACGTTAACCAGGAGTGTGTGACCCCTGACGTTAACCAGGAGTGTGTGTGACCCATGACGTTAACCAGGAGTGTGTGACCCCTGACGTTAACCAGGAGTGTGTGACCCCTGACGTTAACCAGGAGTGTGTGACCCCTGACGTTAACCAGGAGTGTGTGACCCCTGACGTTAACCAGGAGTGTGTGACCCCTGACGTTTAAAACAGTACTGAAGAAACAGAAATATATTAATAATATAAACCAAACTTATATAGGGGAAACAAAAGTTAAACAATTAAAACAGACGAAAGTTTACAAATATTTATATTTGGTCCAGGGTGAGAGGATGACCTCTGAAGAAGTCCAACTACACACCAGCCTCAACAGGTATCTCATTACCATCTAATAGTGGCATTATGCATGTTATGATGCTTGGCGGTGTACAACATAACACCTTAAAAGCAATATAAAACATTAAATATGAAATAAATGGTTAGAAATATGCAACGAGATATCCCATGGGGTATTTTATGCCTTTCTAGTATCTGGAGGTGTGAGGTGTACACTGCAACAACACCTATAGTCTGGAGGAACACACTTAAGGGCACTCAAGTACCCCAGTCTTCTAATAATATGGTCATTTTTCCACTATAATCTACATTGTCCATAATTACTATCGCATTTGCTTTGTTTCGTAAGGTGAAGTCCAAGATATTTCCTTAATTCATGGTATAACTTAGAAGACGGGGGGAAGTTACGTGCCACTTGATACACAACGAAGTCTCCACACTCGTACAAACTTTAGCTGGGTACTCGCACACCTTGAATATGTTAAGATCCATCAACAACACCAGGACACAACAACAAAGTTTATACCAGAAAAGTGAAGGATAAGGTGTACAAGCGATGTCTTGGAGTGTTAGTGCAGTCCTGCAGGACCACTCCACAGTACCACAAAGTATGTACAAGCGATGTCTGGTGTCTTGGAGAGTTAGTGCAGTCCTGCAGGACCACTCCACAGTACCACAAAGTATGTACACGCGATGTCTGGTGTCTTGGAGTGTTAGTGCAGTCCTGCAGGACCACTCCACAGTGCCACAAAGTATGTACACGCGATGTCTGGTGTCTTGGAGTGTTAGTGCAGTCCTGCAGGACCACTCCACAGTGCCACAAAGTATGTACAAGCGATGTCTGGTGTCTTGGAGTGTTAGTGCAGTCCTGCAGGACCACTCCACAGTACCACAAAGTATGTACAAGCGATGTCTGGTGTCTTGGAGTGTTAGTGCAGTCCTGCAGGACCACTCCACAGTGCCACAAAGTATGTACACGCGATGTCTGGTGTCTTGGAGTGTTAGTGCAGTCCTGCAGGACCACTCCACAGTGCCACAAAGTATGTACACGCGATGTCTGGTGTCTTGGAGTGTTAGTGCAGTCCTGCAAGACCACTCCACAGTGCCACAAAGTATGTACAAGCGATGTCTGGTGTCTTGGAGTGTTAGTGCAGTCCTGCAAGACCACTCCACAGTGCCACAAAGTATGTACAAGCGATGTCTGGTGTCTTGGAGTGTTAGTGCAGTCCTGCAAGACCACTCCACAGTGCCACAAAGTATGTACACGCGATGTCTGGTGTCTTGGAGTGTTAGTGCAGTCCTGCAAGACCACTCCACAGTGCCACAAAGTATGTACAAGCGATGTCTGGTGTCTTGGAGTGTTAGTGCAGTCCTGCAAGACCACTCCACAGTGCCACAAAGTATGTACAAGCGATGTCTGGTGTCTTGGAGTGTTAGTGCAGTCCTGCAAGACCACTCCACAGTGCCACAAAGTATGTACAAGCGATGTCTGGTGTCTTGGAGTGTTAGTGCAGTCCTGCAAGACCACTCCACAGTGCCACAAAGTATGTACACGCGATGTCTGGTGTCTTGGAGTGTTAGTGCAGTCCTGCAAGACCACTCCACAGTGCCACAAAGTATGTACAAGCGATGTCTGGTGTCTTGGAGTGTTAGTGCAGTCCTGCAAGACCACTCCACAGTGCCACAAAGTATGTACAAGCGATGTCTGGTGTCTTGGAGTGTTAGTGCAGTCCTGCAAGACCACTCCACAGTGCCACAAAGTATGTACAAGCGATGTCTGGTGTCTTGGAGTGTTAGTGCAGTCCTGCAAGACCACTCCACAGTGCCACAAAGTACCTAGATGGATGAGGAGCGCTACAACCACCATCAAACGAGCAGGTTAAATCGATGCCCTAAAAATCAAGTACTGTTTAATAGCAGTAAGTCTCATGGGTATAGAGCAGAGCAGAGCAGGAGATGTGAAGACTGTGGTCGGTGGAACACTCGGCTACATCCTTAAAACTATCCAAGAAAACACGAATAGAGGAGCTAAGTGACACAACAAATCGTCGGGAGAAACACTGTAGTGAAAGAACCAGTAAGACGAAGAACTGACGGGCTTCGTACACCGGATTTAATCATATATAATCTGGTAAAAAAATGAATGCCATTATACTAGCTGAGAAGGTCGGGAGTGTCTGCTATGTAGGACAGGTGGAGGGCCGCGAGCTGACCAACACGACACAATATGACTAAGTTCAAAATATCTTAAAGACCAAAGAGACACAATGACGTGAGTTCTTCGTATCAGTGTGACTTGTCAATGCTCAATCTTCTTTAGTATTCCCATTATTCTTTATGAGCTAATATCTTGACTATTCATGAATATTCCGTTTATTCCTTATCAGCTTCTTACCGCCTAACCCTGTTGGGTTGTAATCCCCTAAAGCTAGTTGCAATCACCATGTTGCAATCACCATGTTGCAATCACAGTCTGAGCGAAACGTAGCCATAAGTTTGTTTCTATGTGCGTGTTATTTGTGAATCAAAATAACTTGTTGACGCAGTCATCAGAACCTCGACTCAGCCCACCTGACGAAGTCCACTTCAGTGTTATCGTCATTACATGACGAGGTATGACGTGCCTCAGATCGTATATCATCCTACGCCATGTATTGGGTGTAAGTGCTACAGAAGCTGGCCTACAGGTGCTTCAAGCTACGTAGAGCTCAGTCATCATGTAGATGATGCAAGGCAGGTGGGAGCCATGGAGCCTCTACTGTAGAAGACACAAGAATACGTGTTAAGACGACCAGTGGAGAACAATAGTACTAATGGAGGTACCTTAGTTTGTGTACTACCAAGAGAAGATACACTGTACGTATGCATGTGTGTATATAAATTATGCAGATATCGCGAACAAGTGACACAAGATGCAAAACAACCACGGGGGTTGTTGAATGATAGCTCTAGGCCTTTCGTATTGCAATTAACACATCAGAAGTTTGCAATGTTGCAGAAAAGAGGAGGTCGAAGCAAATATGATCACAGAGAGCACAAAGGCGCTCCCTGTGATCGTATTTGCTTGGACCTCCTCTGCAACTTTGCAAGCTCCTGATTATGTACTGATTGAAACACGAAAGGCCTAGAGCTATCATTCAATATTATTGTACCCACGAACGAGTGGTATTGACCAATAACAACATTGCGAATAGCCAATGACTCGAACCCACGTTGTTTTGGCCCGCCTCATGGTGAGCGTGATTCTTGTAGGATTTGGTGGTCCTGTGGGTTAGAACGTCATGTCGTTTTCGCTCCATGAGGCGGGCCAAAACAACATGGGTTCGAGTCCTTGGCTAGTCGCAGTGTTGTTATTGCTATATGATATATATATATATATATATATATATATATATATATATATATATATATATATATATATATATATATATTGCTTGGACGAAAGGTGAGATCCCTGTAGAGAAGTGAGTGAAATCACTGGAATGTATAGACCAGTCAGTGAGTAGTGTGGGTGGTTAAGGAATGCAGAAGATACACTGCTCAATCATGCTGGAATGTTGCACTGGTTCCACGCCACTAACTCTCCATGTATGTGTGGAAGTGCTCTGACGAACATCAGATCACCTTGGCTCTATTCAGTGCTGGTGTGTGTATTAATTACAACCTGCTTCTGGACATGTTGTGCACCTCTTACCTTCTGCACTGACGAGTCTGCCACATGCAATCCCTCGTATTTTCTCTACATCTTATTATATGGGTTGTTGTAGTGGCTATCTCTATATTACTCAATGAGTGGACATTCAAACACGGTGTAGAAAAGTGACCTTAACGCTGATCACATATTTAGTCTGACAATAACCTGTGTCTGTCAAACTGCCAGAAGTAATTGTAACCAAGTCTAAGTCTGGCCACTACAACATCAGTCAGTCTGTTCACATTGCAACTTGCTCCGTAAATGGGCTTATATACGTTAATGTTGTCACAGTGAGTTATAGATCTACTCCCATGTTATCACAGTGAGTTACAGATCTACGACCATGTTATCACAGTGAGTTACAGATCTACGACCATGTTGTCACAGTGAGTTACAGATCTACGACCATGTTATCACAGTGAGTTACAGATCTACGACCATGTTATCACAGTGAGTTACAGATCTACGACCATGTTATCACAGTGAGTTACAGATCTACGACCATGTTGTCACAGTGAGTTACAGATCTACGACCATGTTATCACAGTGAGTTACAGATCTACGACCATGTTATCACAGTGAGTTATAGATCTACTCAGACCACCGTCTATCATGTTAGTTCCCATGTCCAACTCTACTTGCTATAATTCTCATCTACTGAGGAAGCAGCGAGAGCAGATGCAGTATATATAATTTAGAGCCACCAATACGTATAATCAGTGATATTTTGTCTAGTTAATAGCTAGGTGAGGAAATTCTTCTTGAACAGTCGCTTTTGTCACTGTTTCAAGAAGTGGGTTAATAGAGATAAGCTTCTTGAGACGAACTCTTAAGAATAAATAATAGACTTTCCTCGTCAATAACGATTATGCATTTAAATATGTTTACTAACAGTCATTAAGTTAAATTATTGGTGAGTGTCAATGCTGTAAGGGTAGGGAGTGAGGGTAGGGAGTATGGGCACCATACTATGCAACCCAGACAACACTTGCGTCACTGACAACCACAACATACCCAGTGCCAAGCACAGGAAAGGATGAGACAGGGAATGTGAGACAGGGAATGTTATATAAGGAATGAGAGACAGGGAATGAGAGACTCACCTAGCTGTGATTGCGGGGGGGGGGGTGCATTATAATATATATATATATATATATATATATATATATATATAATGCACCACACAGAAACAGAGAAAGATGCGAGAGTGACTTGGGAACCTCGCCCGTCTCCCTGTGGTGGGATCGAGTCCTGCTGACTGCGATCTCTCTCTCTCTCTCTCTCTCTCTCTCTCTCTCTGAGAGGTGCTGGCGGGTGTCACTCACGCTACCATACTCTGAGAAAGCCTTCCCTCATTTCTCCTGCTGCTACCTTTGCAACATTGCACAGCTCCTGATGACGCACTGAGAAGTGTGAAAGTACTTGAGCTAAGGATTTCTACCCCCTTTCCCCGTGGTGGCTTGTCTTGCATAGTTAAGATCGCCTGTCTGCGATTGTTTGTATATATATATATATATATATATATATATATATATATATATATATATATATATATATATATATATATATATATATATATATATATATATATATATATATATTATATATATATATTATATATATATATATAGTATATATATATATATATATATATTATATATATATAGTATATATATATATATATATATATATAGTATATATATATATATATATATATATATATATATAATATATATATATATATATATATATATATATGAGAGCCTCCTTCGGAATGTATATAATGGAGACAGTGATTAACTTATGGGCGTATATACCTCGTAGTGTATATACCTAGTAATTTATAGATTTCGTAGTGTGCAGTATATACTTGTTAATTTATATAGCTGGTAATTTACATATCGTAGAAGATACATATAAAGTGAAACACGAACACACGCAACGGTGATCAAACACTGGATCTTCCATCAATCAACTTTCTCCACTAATCAACCACCAAACTACAATTTCAACCACTACAGTAATCACAAGTACACAATCACCCCAGGGTATCGTACACTCTTCCTGGGGGAAGGGGTATACACTGGGGGGTGTAACACGTGTTAATTAGGTCCAGTGATAGACCTACACACAGCACACCACTCTCTCTGAGGGACCAGGCCAGTACTGGGGTGAGTGGGCACCCAGCACGCCGACCTCTAGATTGTACCGTAGCGCCCGCCAGCGACACCTCATGCGCCCGCCAATGAGGTGTTGTGCGCCCGCCAGCGGGGTATAGTGCACCCACCCGCCAGTGAGGTGTCTTTCGCCGCCAGCAACACCTCGTGAGCCCGCCAGCGTTATGTCGTGCACCCGCCAGCGAGGCGTCATGCGCCCGCCAGCGGGTTGTAGTACACCCGCCAGCGAGATGTCGTTCGCCCGACAGCGACACCTCGTGCGACCGCCAGCGAGGAGTCGTGCGCCCGCTAGCAATGTGTCGTACGTCCGCCAGCGAGGTGTCGTGCATCCACTAGAGGGGTATCATGTGCCTGCAAGAAGGGAATCGTGCACCCGCTAGTGGGGTATCGTGCACCCGCTAGTGGGGTGTCGTGCACCCACCAGAGGGGTATCAGGCGCGCGCCAGCGGGGTATCGTGCACCACCAGAGGGGTATCATGCGCCCGCCAGCGCCGCCATTGCAGTGATGCCATATTCATCTCGACAACATACCGCCACTGATGCCAAAAAGAATAATCCATTGAGGCTCAATTTCCACTGGGGTACCTACTGAATGCTAGGTGAGCCATGGTAGCAAGTGTAAGGTGACTAACACCCAGGTACCTACTTACTGCTAGCTGAACAGGGACAACAGGTGTCAGAAACTAACACCCAGGTACCTACTTACTGCTAGATGAACAGGGACAACAGGTGTCAGGAAACAAACATCCAGGTACCTACTTACTGCTAGGTGAACAGGGACAACAGGTGTCAGAAACTTACACCCAGATACCTACTTACTGCTAGCTGAACAAGGACAACAGGTGTCAGAAACTAACACCCAAGTACCTACTTACTGCTAACTGAACAGGGACAACTGGTGTCGGAAACTAACACCCAGGTACCTACTTACTGCTAGGTGAACAGGGACAACATGTGTCAGGAAACTAACACCCAGGTACCTACTTACTGCTAACTGAACAGGGACAACAGGTGTCAGAAACAAACACCCAAGTACCTACTTACTACTAACTGAACAGGGACAACTGGTGTCGGAAACTAACACCCAGGTACCTACTTACTGCTAGGTGAACAGGGACAACAGGTGTCAGGAAACTAACACCCAGGTACCTACTTACTGCTAACTGAACAGGGACAACAGGTGTCAGAAACAAACACCCAGGTACCTACTTACTGCTCGCTGAACAGGGACAACAGGTGTCAGGAAACCCAGGTACCTACTTACTGCTAGGTGAACAGCGGTTTAAATATAAATGGTAGAACAAACACGGTAATAACGTCAACAAACACAAACAATTAAGAAAACAAACGAAGTGTTTGGAATAAGGACGATCAACACATTTCCTGTTTGGCAACATTGAAATGTGGTTGCCGCGTCATCACGCAGCCGCAGTTGTCGTACCGCATCAATAAAAATACAGACGGTCTTTATTACCTATTCAGCTTCTTAACCTCAGCCTTATTACATATTATAATAAATATAATAAAAAGAGTATGATATGTTACTAATAAAACTCAGAGGATTTAATAAAGATTTCGAACACTCAGGAACATTAATCAAGGCTCCAGCCACTCAGAAACACATTAATCAAGGCTCCAGCCACTCAGAAACACATTAATCAAGGCTCCAGCCACTCAGAAACACATTAATCAAGGCCCCAGCCACTCAGAAACACATTAATCAAGGCTCCAGCCACTCAGAAACACATTAATCAAGGCCCCAGCCACTCAAAACACATTAATCAAGGCCCCAGCCACTCAGAAACACATTAATCAAGGCTCCAGCCACTCAGAAACACATTAATCAAGGCCCCAGCCACTCAGAAACACATAATCAAGGCTCCAGCCATCGACCATCAATCAGCTCCAGCCACTCAGAAACACATCAATCAAGGCTCCAGCCACTCAGAAACACATCAATCAAGGCCCCAGCCACTCAGAAACACATTAATCAAGGCTCCAGCCACTCAGAAACACATCAATCAAGGCCCCAGCCACTCGAAACATTAATCAAGGCCCCAGCCACTCAGAAACACATTAATCAAGGCTCCAGCCACTCAGAAACACATCAATCAAGGCCCCAGCCACTCAAAAACATTAATCAAGGCCCAAGCCACTCAGAAACACATTAATCAAGGCCCCAGCCACTCAGAAACACATCAATCAAGGCCCCAGCCACTCAGAAACACATTAATCAAGGCCCCAGCCACTCATAACCATTAATCAAAGCCCCAGCCACTCAGAAACACATTAATCAAGGCCCCAGCCACTCAGAAACATTAATCAAGGACCCAGCCATTCAGAAACATTAATCAAGGCCCCAGCCATTCAGAAACACTCACAACTAGTCTTCTCTAAATTATCTGAGATGTTTCAATACTGGTTCTGATTGTTGCCCATCAGATGTCCAGTAGCCGGAGCGGTAGAGAGTTGGGTCTGTCAATTTAAGAACACGGTTCGAGTCTCCAGTTCATCCTTCTGGGTTCAATTAGGTGAGTGGGGGGACCAGGAGCTGGATCACCTCACACAAACTCACGTGGGTGCTTACACACATACACACAGTCAGGAGCTGTGACTCGACCCCCTGCAACCACAATTAGGTGAGTATTCACACACACCTGGAGTGAGGCACTATGCAGGTGTGTGATGCAGGTGTGTGCGTGAGGGAATGTACTAACTTGTTAGGTTCCCTCTTCCTGCTGACACTGTCAGCAATAACACTATTTGTGTGTGTGTGTGTACTCACCTAATTGTGGTTGCAGGGGTTGAGTCACAGCTCCTGGCCCTCCTCTTCACTGGGTTTATTTTGCACTTCCTTCCATATCTATCACTCCAGATACATTTGTTTTTCCTGGCTTACTGTGGTTTGTATTTTGCTGGTTACTTTCACCTCATCTATGAACATTGTCACCTCTGATTGCATGTCTTCTGTCATGTCATTCTCACCACACAAGACAATATTGGTACAAGTACTGATCCTTGTGGAACCCCACTCGTAGTACTTGCCCATACTAACACTTCCTCCCTCATCCCACACTCTCCCTCACCCCCACACTCTCCCTCACCCCCACACTCTCCCTCACCCCCACACACTCCCTCACCCCCACACACTCCCTCACCCCCACACCACCTCAGGAGACAGAGGTGACCTTTAAGAGCCAACACAAGGGTCTCTTACGTGAGCGCTTCTGTCAGTGTCAACACTCTCCTTGTGTTGTGGCTGATGCTGCCCTGGCTGTGGCTGTGTGGCTGATGCCCTGGCTGTGGCTGTGTGGCTGATGCCCTGGCTGTGGCTGTGTGTCCTGGCTGTGGCTGTAGCTATGGCTGTGTGTCCTGGCTGTGGCTGTGCGGCTGGCTGTGTGGCTGCTTATATGAATGATCATAATCACGGGAGATGAATAATAGCTGTAGGCCTTTCGTGGTACAATCAAGACATCATCAGGAGCTTGTAATGTTGCAGCAAAAAAGGAGGAGGCACTTCCTGTGTTGATGTGTTGATTGCAACACGAGAGGCCTAGAGCTATCATTCAACTCCCCCCCCCCCCCCGCTGTGGTTGTTTTGCATATATACATCAATATTAAGTCCCAACTTCCGGTGGAGAGGCTGGCCCAGGCACGAGGGGGAAATCTTGAACTTCCGGCTGCGGGAGAGTGAAGGGGGAGGAGAGGCTCTTGATCAGAGGAAATGGACCTACTTTTAACCCTCCCCCCCTTCCCTCGGGTCAGTCCTGGCTGGGTTCCTGCCGGGTTTAGCGCTAAGCCGCGAGTCTAGTTGACTGGTGTTATTAGGAGTCTTCAAGACCTTGTCATTCTAGTTTAACACACACACACACACATATATATATATATATATATATATATATATATATATATATATATATATATATATATATATATATATATATATAAATTAGTGTAATATAATTTGTGTTTATAGTGAGTGTGAAGGCTGGCACCATGCTGGCACCATGCTGGTACCATGCTGGCACCATGCTGGTACCATGCTGGTACCATGCTGATACCATGCTGGTACCATGCTGGTACCATGCTGGTATCATGCTGGCACCATGCTGGCACCATGCTGATACCATGCTGGTACCATGCTGGCACCATGCTGGTATCATGCTGGCACCATGCTGGCACCATGCTGGTACCATGCTGGTACCATGCTGATACCATGCTGGTACCATGCTGGTACCATGCTGGCACCATCCTGGCACCATGGCACCAGGCTGGCACCACGGCACCATGACACCATGCTGGCAACATGTTGGCACCATGGCATCATGCTAGCACCATGAAACCATGCTGTCACAATGACACCATGCTGGCACCATGGCATCAGGCTGGCACCACGGCACCATGACACCATACTGGCACCATGGCATCATGCTAGCACCATGCTGGCACCACGACACCATACTGGCACCATGCTGGCACCACGACACCATACTGGCACCATGGCATCATGCTAGCACCATGCTGGCACTATACAATGACTCCTGGCACCACAACAATGCCAACAGGAAGCAACACAGTGCCATACCCTGAACTCTATAGCACGAAATTCTCGCCCCTACACACACCTACAATAAGATCGTATATCCTTCGTACTCCCTCCCTAACACCAAGACGCCATTCTCGACCTTGTGGCTAAGGTCACACAGGTGACTTTCCCTTGTCCAGCAACACATACCCAAGACAGGTTAAAAAAATCGAAGCTACGGGACTTTCGCCTCTAAATCTTCATACCACAGAGACTAATTTCCCTTAACTATTTCTATAATAGGAATAACAACGGCAACAGGACCACCCAGAGAGACGCAAAACGGTAATCAACAGTCTGGTAAAACAGGTCAATTATCAAGAACTCATTTAAAATTAAGTTCTTTCTAAAATTTTCTCTTATATGTTTAAATATATATATTTTTCATTTATGTTAATGTAAAAATTAATAATTTTGTACCAAAAGAACCTTAGAAAACCTACCCAACCTTATTATAACAAGAGCAATTTAATTTAGACTAATCCAGCTAAATATATTTTAGATACGTTAACATTAATTTAATAATAAACAAACACAATGAAATATATTTTTTTCGTTATGTTCAGAATGATTTTTGCGAAATTATTACATACACAAATTTTCGCTTGTCTTATTCGGCAAGAAGAACGTTGCTATTTAAACCAAAATCCGTTTTACCTATTCGGCACGACATATATATAATATACATGGGTATATATGTGTGCATTAATAAAGACAGTAGCTGGGTACTTACTCACCAGACAGTAATAAAGACAGTAGCTGGATACTCACCAGACAGTAATAAAGACAGTAGCTGGATACTCACCAGACAGTAATAAAGACAGTAGCTGGGTACTCACCAGACAGTAATAAAGACAGTAGCTGGATACTCACCAGACAGTAATAAAGACAGTAGCTGGGTACTCACCATACAGTAATAAAGACAGTAGCTGGGTACTCACCATACAGTAATAAAGACAGTAGCTGGGTACTCACCAGATAGTAATAAAGACAGTAGCTGGGTACTCACCAGACAGTAATAAAGACAGTAGCTGGGTACTAACCATACAGTAATAGACAGTAGCTAGGTACTCACCAGACAGTAATAAAGACAGTAGCTGGGTACTCACCAGACAGTAATAAAGATAGTAGCTGGTTACTCACCAGACAGTAATAAAGACAGTAGCTAGGTACTTACTCACCAGACAGTAATAAAGACAGTAGCTGGATACTCACCAGACAGTAATAAAGACAGTAGCTGGTTACTCACCAGACAGTAATCAAGACAATAGCTGGATACTCACCATACAGTAATAAAGACAGTAGCTGGGTACTCACCATACAGTAATAGAGACAGTAGCTGGGTACTCACCAGACTGTAATAAAGACAGTAGCTGGGTACTCACCAGACAGTAATAAAGACAGTAGCTGGGTACTCACCAGACAGTAATAAAGACAGTAGCTGGGTACTCACCAGACAGTAATAAAGACAGTAGCTGGGTACTCACCAGACAGTAATAAAGAAAGTACTCACCAGGCAGTAATAAAGACAGTAGCTGGTTACTCACTAGACAGTAATAAAGACAGTAGCTGGGTACTCACCCCAGTAATAAAGACAGTACTCACCAGACTAATAAAGACAGTACTCACCAGACAGTAATAAAGACAGTACTCACCAGACAGTAATAAAGACAGTACTCACCAGACAGTAATAAAGACAGTACTCACCAGACAGTAATAAAGACAGTACTCACCAGACAGTAATAAAGACAGTACTCACCAGACAGTAATAAGACAGTACTCACCAGACAGTAATAAAGACAGTACTCACCAGACAGTAATAAGACAGTACTCACCAGACAGTAATAAAGACAGTACTCACCACACAGTAATAAAGACAGTACTCACCAGACAGTAATAAAGACAGTACTCACCAGACAGTAATAAAGACAGTACTCACCAGACTAATAAAGACAGTACTCACCAGACAGTAATAAGACAGTACTCACCAGACAGTAATAAAGACAGTACTCACCAACAGTAATAAGACATACTCACCAGACTAATAAAGACAGTACTCACCAGACAGTAATAAAGACAGTACTCACCAGACAGTAATAAAGACAGTACTCACCAGACAGTAATAAAGACAGTACTCACCAGACGTAATAAAGACAGTACTCACCAGACTAATAAAGACAGTACTCACCAGACAGTAATAAGACAGTACTCACCAGACAGTAATAAAGACAGTACTCACCAGACAGTAATAAAGACAGTACTCACCAGACAGTAATAAAGACAGTACTCACCAGACAGTAATAAGACAGTACTCACCAGACAGTAATAAAGACAGTACTCACCAGACAGTAATAAAGACAGTACTCACCAGACAGTAATAAAGACAGTACTCACCACACAGTAATAAGACAGTACTCACCAGACAGTAATAAGACAGTACTCACCAGACAGTAATAAAGACAGTACTCACCAGACAGTAATAAATGCACAGTAATACGACCCAGACATAAGACAGTACTCACCAGACAGTAATAAGACAGTACTCACCAGACAGTAATAAGACAGTACTCCACCAGACAATAGACAGTACTACAGCAGAAGACAGTACTCACCAGACGTAATAAAGACAGTACTCACCAGACAGTAATAAAGACAGTACTCACCAGACAGTAATAAAGACAGTACTCACCACAGTAGCTCACCGACAGTAATAAAGACAGTACTCACCAGACAGTAATAAAGACAGTACTCACCAGACAGTAATAAAGACAGTACTCACCAGACAGTAATAAAGACAGTACTCACCAGACAGTAATAAAGACAGTACTCACCAGTAATAAGACAGAATCAATAATAAGACAGTACTCACCAGACAGTAATAAAGACAGTACTCACCAGACGAAGTACCGACTAAAAGACAGTACTCACCAGACAGTAATAAAGACAGTACCACCAGACAGTAATAAAGACAGTACTCACCAGACAGTAATAAAGACAGTACTCACCAGACAGTAATAAGACAGTACTCACCAGACAGTAATAAAGACAGTACTCACCAGACAGTAATAAAGACAGTACTCACCAGACAGTAATAAAGACAGTACTCACCAGACAGTAATAAGACAGTACACCAGCAATAAGACGTACTCACCAGACTAATAAAGACAGTACTCACCAGACAGTAATAAGACAGTACTCACCAGACAGAAAAAGCATCCCAGTATAAGACAGTACTCACCACACAGTAATAAGACAGTACTCACCAGACAGTAATAAGACAGTACTCACCAGACAGTAATAAGACAGTACTCACCAGACAGTAATAAAGACAGTACTCACCAGACAGTAATAAAGACAGTACTCACCAGACTAATAAAGACAGTACTCACCAGACAGTAATAAAGACAGTACTCACCAGACGTAATAAAGACAGTACTCACCAGACAGTAATAAAGACAGTACTCACCAGACAGTAATAAGACAGTACTCACCAGACAGTAATAACAGACACCAGCAAAGACAGTACTCACCAGACAGTAATAAAGACAGTACTCACCAGACAGTAATAAAGACAGTACTCACCAGACAGTAATAAAGACAGTACTCACCAGGACAGTAATAAAGACAGTACTCACCAGACAGTAATAAAGACAGTACTCACCAGACAGTAATAAAGACAGTACTCACCAGACAGTAATAAAGACAGTACTCACCAGACAGTAATAAAGACAGTACTCACCAGACAGAATAACAGACACCAGACATAATAAGACAGTACTCACCAGACAGTAATAAAGACAGTACTCACCAGACAGTAATAAAGACAGTACTCACCAGACAGACCAGACAGTAATAAAGACAGTACTCACCAGACAGTAATAAAGACGACCACCAGACAGTAATAAAGCAGTACTCACCAGACAGTAATAAAGACAGTACTCACCAGACAGTAATAAAGACAGTACTCACCAGACAGTAATAAAGACAGTACTCACCAGACAGTAATAAAGACAGTACTCACCAGACAGTAATAAAGACAGTACTCACCAGACAGTAATAAAGACAGTACTCACCAGACAGTAATAAAGACAGTACTCACCAGACAGTATAGACAGTACTACAGAAGAATAAAGACAGTACTCACCAGACAGTAATAAAGACAGTACTCACCAGACAGTAATAAAGACAGTACTCACCAGACAGTAATAAAGACAGTACTCACCAGACAGTAATCTTTATTGATCTGTTCAACACTATCCTCTTCATCATCCGCCCCGTCTAGCTCCTGTTATACAGAAAACGGTACCGTTAACGCACAACAGAGAATGGAAGCTTCTTAAAGGCTAACAACGATATTTTACGTAATACGCATATGTATATAATAAGAACATAAGAAAGAACACTGCAGGAGGCCTACTGGCCCATGCTAGGCAGGTCCAAGTCTCCCATTGGCTTTAGCCAATGACCCAACCTAGTCAGGTTCAGGTCACATCCACTTAAGGAAGGGACACGGCATCAAACCTAGTAGCACAAGCTAGTCAGGTCTAACCCACCCACTCATGTATTTATCTAAGCTATTTTTAAAGCTCCACAAGGTTTTAGCTTCTATAACTGTACTCTGGAGTTTGTTCCACTCATCCACAACTCTATTACCAAACC
Source organism: Cherax destructor (assembly GCA_009830355.1). Classification (NCBI taxonomy): domain Eukaryota; kingdom Metazoa; phylum Arthropoda; class Malacostraca; order Decapoda; family Parastacidae; genus Cherax; species Cherax destructor. The sequence continues at coordinate 65 of WNWK01020395.1, read as the reverse complement.
AGTGCTTTCCTATATCCTTCCTGAATCTCAGTTTTTCCAACCTGAACCCATTGCTGAGTCCTGAC
>WNWK01020394.1:0-35911 GCA_009830355.1 Cherax destructor | reverse complement strand
TATTTCTTTTCCTATGCAAAATCAAAGTCGAGAACAACAACCAGTATTGGGCCCCTACTTAAACCGGATGGGTCCTACACAGATGACAGCAAGGAAATGAGTGAGTTACTTAAATCCCAGTATGACTCAGTCTTCAGCGAGCCACTAACCAGACTGAAAATCAAAAACCTAAATGATTTTTTCATGAGAGTGCCACAGAACTTGACAGACGCATGCCTTTCTGACATCATCACTACGCCAAATGACTTTGAAAAGGCAATAAATGACATGCCCATGCACTCCGCTCCAGGCCCAGACTCATGGAACTCCGTGTTCATCAAGAACTGCAAGAAGCCCCTATCACATGCTTTTAACATCCTATGGAGAGGAGCATGGACACTAGGATCGTCCCGCAGCTACTAAAAACAACAGACATAGCCCCGCTCCACAAAGGGGGCAGTAAAGCAATAGCAAAGAACTACAGACCAATTGCGCTAACGTCCCATATCATAAAAATCTTTGAAAGGGTTCTAAGAAGCAAGATCGCCACCCATCTTGATACCCATCAATTGCACAACCCAGGACAGCATGGGTTTAGAGCAGGCCGCTCCTGTCTGTCCCAACTACTGGACCACTACGACAAGGTCCTGGATGCTCTAGAAGATAAACAGAATGCAGATGTTATATACACAGATTTTGCAAAAGCCTTTGACAAGTGTGACCATGGTGTAATAGCACACAAAATGCGTGATAAAGGAATAACAGGAAAAGTTGGTAGATGGATTTATAATTTCCTAACACATAGAACACAAAGAGTAGTAGTCAACAGAGTAAAGTCTGAGGCAGCTACTGTGAAAAGCTCTGTTCCACAAGGCACAGTACTTGCTCCCATCCTATTCCTCATCCTCATATCAGACATTGACAGGGATATAAGCTTACAGTGCTGTGTCTTCCTTTGCAGATGACACCCGAATCTGTATGACAGTGTCCACCGTTGAAGACACTGCAAGACTCCAAGCAGACATAAACCAAATCTTTAAATGGGCTGCAGAAAACAATATGAAGTTCAATGATGAGAAATTTCAATTACTCAGATACGGAAAACGTGAAGAAATTAAAATCTCATCGGAGTACAAAACTAATTCCAACCACACAATAGAGCGAAAACTAATGTCAAAGACCTGGGAGTGTTCATGTCAGAGGATCTCACCTTCAAGGACCATAACAATGTAGCAATTGCATCTGCTCGAAAAATGACAGGATGGATAATGAGAACCTTCAAAACCAGGGATGCCAAGCCCATGTTGACACTTTACAGATCGCTTGTTCTATCTAGGCTGGAATATTGCTGCACACTAACTGCACCTTTCAAGGCGGGTGAAATTGCTGACCTTGAAAATGTGCAGAGAACCTTCACGGCACGCATAAGTGCGATAAACCACCTCAACTACTGGGAACGCTTGAAGTTCCTAAACCTGTACTCTCTAGAACGCAGGCGGGAGAGATACATTATTATATACACATGGAAAATTCTCGAGGGCTTAGTACCAAACTTGCACACAAAAATCACTCCCTACGAAAGCAAAAGACTCGGCAGGCGATGTAACATTCCCCCAATGAAGAGCAGGGGTGCCACTAGCACGTTGAGGGACAACACAATAAGTGTGAGGGGCCCAAGATTGTTCAACTGCCTCCCAGCATACATCAGGGGGATTACCAACAAGCCCCTGGCTGTCTTCAAGCAGGCACTGGACAGGCACCTCAAGTCGGTACCTGATCAGCCGGGCTGTGGTTCGTACGTTGGACTGCGTGCGGCCAGCAGTAACAGCCTGGTTGATCAGGCTCTGGTCCAACAAGAGGCCTGGTCACGGACCGGGCCGCGGGGGCGTTGACCCCTGGAATTCTCTCCAGGTAGACTCCAGGTAGTACATGTAGAACCTTGATGATAAATAGGGGAAAATAACATAACATGGGGGCCTTAACTGGGAGAGTTATTTGACTGTTAAAATAACTCAAAACATTCTTTGAGATGTACTGGATTGGGTAATGAGTCACATGTTTTGGTAGGATAAAATTTACCTTGTAAAATTTACCTTGGTGGTGTCAGTGGAAGGTTCATATATTAGTTTACAGGTTGTTTTTTCCAGAGTGGGGATTAAAGTTGGGTAACACATTTTGTTTGTGGTTATGGTAGAGTGCCATGTGAAGATTTTTCCATTGAACTTGTGTTATTTTTATGTACCTGTGTAAAGACCTTGTCCATTGATGCTGTGCAGGAGTTTAAGGATAAATAATGTCAGAAACTGAATCTTTAGAAATTTCTGGCTTCAGTGAGGAGGTAAATAATTCATCAGTAAACATGTCTGTTAACAGTGAACAGGAGGAATCACCTCCTCCAGGTGATAAGGAAGCGATGATGAGACTTGAGATAGCTTTGATAACAGCTAAGACAAAATTCTTAGAAACTCAGGAGAGAGTACGTAAAGGGTTAGGAGGTTCAGACCAAGAGCCTGAGCAGTACTTTAACCTAACTAAAGCTGCACATTTTGTCCCTAAGTTTACAGAGTGACCCAGACAGATATTTTTTCTTTTTTGAGAAGACTGCAAAGGAGTAAAGATGTCCCAAACAGCAATGGGCTACCCTAGTTCGCACACAGCTTGTAGGCAAAGGTTTTCAGAGAGTAGAGACTCTGGAAGAAGGAGAATTTTCTGATTATGAGAAAATAAAGGAGGAAGTATTGCTTGCATACCAAATGATACCTGAGAAATATAGGCAAAAGTTCAGAAGTAAAAAATTTCAGGAGGGGCAGACCTTAACTGAGTTAGGGAATGAGAAACTGTTCCTGTTTAAGAAGTGGGCTTGTTCAAAAGGAGTGAACAAGGACTATGAGAAGTTAGTAGACCTAATTGTTCATGAGGAATTGTACAATGCAATCCCTGTTGACCTTAGAGAATATTTGGAGGACAAATACCCAGATAATCTTTCAGCGGCAATGGATCTGGGTGACAGATTCTTAGCTCATAAAGAATTGGTAGGTAAAAACAATCATGCTCCATCAAAAAATTTCCCTGTTTTTTCTAAACCTTATTCCAAATCCTACGGTAATAAAGGTAAGTGGGACAAGAATTTTCAGGGACAAATGAAGGCTGAGGCACCCTCTCAAACAGAAGGGAATGGTAAGTCAGCTGGAGCTCAAAGTTTACCTAGACCATCAAATAATGTTTCAGTTCCTCGAGCACACAAAGGGGGCAGTAAAGCAATAGCAAAGAACTACAGACCAATTGCGCTAACGTCCCATATCATAAAAATCTTTGAAAGGGTTCTAAGAAGCAAGATCGCCACCCATCTTGATACCCATCAATTGCACAACCCAGGACAGCATGGGTTTAGAGCAGGCCGCTCCTGTCTGTCCCAACTACTGGACCACTACGACAAGGTCCTGGATGCTCTAGAAGATAAACAGAATGCAGATGTTATATACACAGATTTTGCAAAAGCCTTTGACAAGTGTGACCATGGTGTAATAGCACACAAAATGCGTGATAAAGGAATAACAGGAAAAGTTGGTAGATGGATCTATAATTTCCTAACATGTAGAACACAAAGAGTAGTAGTCAACAGAGTAAAGTCTGAGGCAGCTACTGTGAAAAGCTTTGTTCCACAAGGCACAGTACTTGCTCCCATCCTATTCCTCATCCTCATATCAGATATTGACAGGGATATAAGCCACAGTGCTGTGTCTTCCTTTGCAGATGACACCCGAATCTGTATGACAGTGTCCACCGTTGAAGACACGGCTAGACTCCAAGCAGACATAAACCAAATCTTTAAATGGGCTGCAGAAAACAATATGAAGTTCAATGATGAGAAATTTCAATTACTCAGATACGGAAAACGTGAAGAAATTAAAATCTCTTCGGAGTACAAAACTAATTCCAACCACACAATAGAGCAAACAACTAATGTCAAAGACCTGGGAGTGATCATGTCAGAGGATCTCACCTTCAAGGACCATAACAAAGTAGCAATTGCATCTGCTCGAAAAATGACAGGATGGATAATGAGAACCTTCAAAACCAGGGATGCCAAGCCCATGTTGACACTTTACAGATCGCTTGTTCTATCTAGGCTAGAATATTGCTGCACACTAACGGCACCTTTCAAGGCGGGTGAAATTGCTGACCTTGAAAATGTGCAGAGAACCTTCACCACACGCATAAGTGCAATAATCCACCTCAACTACTGGGAACGCTTGAAGTTCCTAAACCTGTACTCTCTAGAATGCAGGCGGGAGAGATACATTATTATATACACATGGAAAATTCTCGAGGGCTTAGTACCAAACTTGCACACAAAAATCACTCCCTACGAAAGCAAAAAAACTCGGCAGGCGATGAACATCCCCCAATGAAGAGCAGGGTGCCACTAGCACGTTGAGGGACAACACAATAAGTGTCAGGGGCCCAAGATTGTTCAACTGCCTCCCAGCATACGTCAGGGGGATTACCAACAAACCCCTGGCTGTCTTCAAGCAGGCACTGGACAGGCACCTAAAGTCGGTACCTGACCAGCCGGGCTGTGGTTCGTACGTTGGACTGCGTGCGGCCAGCAGTAACAGCCTGGTTGATCAGGCTCTGGTCCAACAGGAGGCCTGGTCACAGATCGGGCTGTGGGGGCGTTGACCCCTGGAATTCTCTCCAGGTAGACACAGTACTAGTCCTACTCCAAACGGTAAACATACCTTTAGGAATTATACCTGTTACTACTGTAACAAGACTGGTCACATACAAAAGTATTGCTTTTATAAACAGCAAGATCAGAGAAAGGAGGAACAATCCCAGGGAACCCTAACTGCAGAGACACATCCGGTGGCTTGCATTAGGTCTTCAAGGCAAGGTGAGGAGGAACCCTTGGAATTAGACCCCAGGATGCGGGTTTTTGCTAGTAAGTCCACAGTGGCCTTGCATAAGGATGTGGGCAGGGTTGAGAACATGTTGTCCTTGAGAGATGGATGTAGCACCTACTCCTTGCTACATGCGGGAGTGCTGCCAGTGTCTAATGATACCTATACTGGGAAAGATATATTATTGAAGGGTATTACGGGTTTGACCATAAGAACACCTGTACACAAGTTATGGGTAGAATCCGCATACCAAGTTGGCTATCTCCCTGTAGGTATTTCAGATGAGATTCCCTTTGAGGGTGTTGACCTCTTATTGGGAAATAATGTAATGGGCCTGTTAGACAGTGAGGAACAACTAGTTAGGGGGAACCCAGTCCCAAAGTTTGGGAGGAGAAGGCTAGAGAGACCCTTCCAGACCTTCTCCCTACTGGTTCCACCATGAGAAGTATGGCTCATGATCATGCTATCAATAGTCTTTATGATATTTCTCATGAGGATGATGAGGGCTTAAGTCTGGAAACACTGTTTTCTGATGTTGAACTGCAGTCAACTGAAGAAAGGGATGTTCCAGCCAGAGCTGAGCATGATTGGAGCATAGATGAGTTCAGGAGTGTGAGAGAGGCTGCATCTACTAAGGTGCATTTAATTTCTGTACAGGAGAATGATGTCACACTGAGCAGAGCCTCAGCTGTGGCTGAGGAAGCAGTTTCACAATTTAATAAGTGCTTTCATTTCAGAGAGGAAACTTTTACAGAGAAGTTGCCTTTGTTTGTAGTACCAAGGGAAGGAGAACAAGTGTTTTGTCACCAAATGATGATGATGTCCAAGGTTTCCAGGCATTTCTTCAAGCCTCAGCTGTGGGAGACAGTGGAAGAAAATAGTAAGACCTATCATGTCTGTCAATTTATAGGGAAACCTTGTCAATGTATTAAACCTGTTCCCTTTCAGCCTATTTCAGCACCAGGTGGACCCTCCAGTAAGCTGATAGTAGATGTAGTTGGTCCAGTCCCAAGGACCAGAATGGGAAATGATTATTTACTCATAATTAATTGCTCTACTACCAGGTACCTGGAAGCAGTCCCTCTATATAGGATAACAACTCGTGTAGTCTTAAGGGCTTTGGTGAAGTTCTTTTTTCATGTTGGCTTTCCTCGGGAGGTACAAACAGATCAAGGGACTAACTTTACCTCAGAATTATTTAGGAATGTGTTAAAGGGGGTAGAGGTAAAGCCTAACTTGTCAGCTATCTATCACCCTCCATCTCAAGGGAAACCAGAGAACTTCCATCAAACCCTAAAGAAAATGATGCAAGCCTGTAGTATAGACAATACTAACATCTGGGATGAGAGGACCCCTCTCCTTGTAACTGCTGAGTGGGGAAGCACTCTGGAATCTCTGAGCTATTGGCTTGGGGAGAATGGTGATGCTTCCCCCTCGGAGCTTTTTCTCAGTTTCAGATACTGTTTGGCTTGTATGAAATGGATGGTATCAGTGAAAGTACCCATCAACCAGACCCAATTGATGATGTGGGACCATAATGTGGACCATAATGCTCTGGAGGCTGGAGATGAGGTGCTGGCATTGGAGCCAGTTCATGTGAAAAAATATATGGAAAGTTGCTGTGAGCTGACCATGGTGTGGGGAAAGTTCTCAAGTGTAAGATATAAAACCCACACTCCCGAGCAGAACCAGAGTAAGAATAATGTGCACAGTAACTGGTTAGAGGGTTTAGCATTCTATCAGAAACCTAGAGTGACCAATGTCTCTGTGGATCCACTATGTAAAGAGGTGCAAAATAATAATCTGTATTTTTTTTTTTTTTTTTTTCAACAAGTCGGCTGTCTCCCACCGAGGCAGGGTGACCCAAAAAGAAAGAAAATCCCCAAAAAGAAAATACTTTCATCATCATTCAACACTATCACCACACACATACATAATCACTGTCTTTGCAGAGGAGCTCAGATAATCTGTATGTAATGACCAAAAAGTATGTAAGAAATTCCATGTTTATGAGAGAGATTGGAGAAAACATGTTTGGTCTTTCTAAGGAAAATGTTGGAGAGTTGGCTCAACCACCGTGTAACCTTGTAAAAGTTTGGGATGTCACTAAAGGGGTAAAGTCAAAACTTCATGAAGAAATTGAAAAGGAAGCTGAGCCAATTCGACAATATTTGTGTGTGAAAAATCTGTATGAAAACTGGGATATGGAGGAAGAGGTGAAATTCTTTCAATACCAGTTTGTAGTGCTTAGTGAGAGTCAGTGGGCATTCCCATGCTTCATGGTTCCCAAACTACATGGCACCTTGAGCAAATGCACTGACTGCCACAAAGTACATGTAACAACTAAAGTTTACTGGCTTAGAAAGTTTGATGCTGATGTTTTAAAATATGCAAAAGTATTAGATAAAGTAAAGCATGAGGCAGGAAGATGTGATTTTCCTGGCCTGGGTGCCAATACAATTTCCATGTGTGTAATACCAATTGAGTTCATTGAGTATTCAAAATTATTGTGGGAGATGGAACGTGAAAGTATTTTTGTAAACTTGATGTACACAGCCAGGGTGCAGAAAGATGTCTTGGGGTTTGTGTTTGTACTGCAAGAGGTTGCAGAATTGGTAATATTGTTACTAAGTGTCCTCATTTTGCCACAGGAAAGGAATTTTTCACTGTGGGTTGTCTATTCTGCATCTGTATATGTCCCAGGATTGCTTCACCCTGTTCCTATGTATGGTGACCCGAATCAGACTCTTAAGATGGGCTTTGTCTGTGATTGTTGAGGTTCTTTCTAGATGTCTCATGTAGATACATGGTGCATGCTTAGTACATAGTGTTTGCCTTGTGCTGACCTTGTTGTTTTTGCAGTGGTGAACTCTTGGCGGGCCTGAGGGCTCCCTACCAGCCATTCAACTGTGAAGGAGATAGTTGGAGCCAGACAAGAGAAGGGAGTCAGGTTGCCGTAATTGTGAGTTGAGGCAGAGTTAACAACCTTCAGTGACATGAGAAGTCCAGGGAGGTATGTTGTTTTGTCTTGGTGTGCTCTAAGTACGAAACGGTCCAACGGTTGCCTGAGTGGTCCCGTGTATCTCCTCCATGTACTATAGCAGTTCCTCCTTATAAGGTTGGAGGATCTGTGTGGAGTGAGGTCCTCGGAAGATGGGGGTATGTGCCTGACCATTTAAGGATTTTGGGTGTTGACTGGAAAGTCTCACTTTCTTGGTTCGGCCACCACGTAAGAGACACCTTGACATGTTTTTTGTGAAGGTTCTGCCTGGGGTATACCTGACTGCTCTGGGTTTGGCTCTACTCTCATCTCCTGATCAGGAAGATGCCATCCTGGAGTACCAGTTGCCTGCTGGATTTACCACAGCGGAGGCACAGGCCTGTCGGTGCTGGCTTTCACAGTGGGCTTTGTGTGTAGTCCTTGCATTGTGAAAATGTATTATGTTGGTAATCACTAAAGTAGTTAATGGTTACACCCTTCAGTATGTGGATGTGGTTGATCTGTCTTTTCTAATAACCTCTGCACTCTGTTCTAGTATTGTTCCATTCATGGGTTTTGTATGGTGTATGGTAAGGGCGGAATTGCATGTTTATTCTGGGAAGGTTCAGTGGAGCCATGAGAATTTGTAGATTGCCATGTTGTATGTCACCTTGTTGTATAACTGTACAGTGAAGGTAGTTATGGTGCTGGGGTATATGTAAAACCTCTAGTAGTGTTACTACCACCTTTAGGCTAAGACCTTATTTTTCCCTAGCCGTATCCTGCGGGACACAGCTAGCTTTGTGAGACTCCGTCTGGAGGTGGGGGTGTTATGGGGTATTATGGACTTGTTATGGGGGCTATGGAACCCAGCATGTATTGTTGTAATTAAATAACATGAATACCTAATTATATTGAATTAATCAGAAGTACTGCTTGGGAGGTTTAAAGGCTTGGCCATCCTTAAAACTTAAGAAGCTGGATTAGACTGATTTTCTCAATAAAATAGGTTATATAAATAAATGCACATTTTTTATAAGTACTAGTTATAAGTTGCATGTCTCATTGTAATAACATAAGATATATTGAGAGTACATGTGGAGATGTGCAAAGTGATGTGTTTATGTTTGAGGGGGAGGAGCTTAGAGAGAGACTCTGTTTTTCCCACAATCCTCTCACCTGGAACATGGCTGATGCAGTGAGCTGGTATTGTATTTAGCTGATCTTAACCTTGTGTTTCTGGGCAGAATGAGTGTCCAAGAAGTAATGGAGGGTTGTAGATCGATGTTACCATGATATTCTGTGATCTTCAGTGTATCAAGACACTGGAGGGTTAAGAAATGTTGAGAAAAAGAGAGTTAAAGGTGGCAGCTGAGCCATGTGCTTTTGGTGAGGCTAGTTATATGTTTAGAAGTAGAGACCTGTACATTATATGTATATAAATACCTCTTAATATAGCTCTATTTTTATAATGTTGGTTTAAATAACCTTTTGAGAGGAATGTGAAAGGACCAATAAGTTTTCAGATGCAGCAGCTAAGCATGAGTAAGTATCATTTTAGCCTATAAATATCCTCCTTTTACCCTAAAACCTTTTAAGTAAATACCCTATGCTAGTACATGTAGAACCTTGATGATAAATAGGGGAAAATAACATAACAATGATCTTTTTCGTTAACATGTTTACCCCTTTCGCCACATCAGCTTCCTTGATTTGTTCTTTCTTTGCCAGGATAGAAGTGATTGTTGATTTGTTTTTGCCATACATCCTGGCAAGTTCCAGCACCCGCACACCACTCTCATATTTTTCTATTACTTCCTTCTTAAATTTCATCGTGTGTCTCACTTTCTTTACCAAAGGAACTTTACTAGGAACTTTCTTGGGGCCCATGGTGATTTATTTCACAGTCGCACTTAATAAAAAACAACCAAAAACAATGGATTTTTAAGGAAATGTTTGGATGAATGCGCGGAGTAAATGCTCACTTACTGACAGACAAAGGGAGACTGACTCACCTACGTGTGGCGTCCCGGCGGGAGGCAGTCTGATGCGTCTAATATGGCCAATATACGAGGCAACAGCTGAAATATGGAGCAAAATTTCCGCCAAAAAACCGGCCTAAATGTGAATTTGCCGATAAACGCAGCAGCTGAAAAACGAGGTTCCACTGAACAGTGTACCCCCGGTTAACGGCCTGCTCCAAACACTAACAATTATGTAAGTGTATTTTTGTAAGTGCTTTTGTATGTGTATGTTTGGGGGTACAAAAGGACTAATCTAATTTACATTACAGTGGACCCTCGAGTTTCGAAAGGTTCTTACTTCGTAAACATCGTGTTTCGTAAGCTTTTTACGACTTCGAGAATCGTAAAACCGCTCGTGTTTCGTAACGTATTAGACCTGTCCGCCTGCTCCGCGCCTGCACGGGACGCAGGACGCCGCCAGTGAAGCGTTGTTTACCATTGAGAGAACATTACCTAGTGCGCTCTTTCAAACATTCACACTACATTTGGTGTTTTTTTTGGTGCTTTAGTGATTGTCACTGTGAAATAAGTCACCATGGGTCCAAAGAAGCTTCCTAGTGGCACCCCTGTGGTAAAGAAAGTGAGGAACACCATTGAACTGAAGAAAGAGATTATAGAAAAATATGAGTGGCATACGTGTGGGTGAACTTGCCAGGATGTACGGAAAAAAAAAAATCTACTATCACCTCTATCCTGGCAAAGAGAAAAGAACTCAAGGAAGCTGATGTTGTGTGGATCAACAAAAAACAGATAGCGGGTGATAGTGTTTCCATGGCGATAATTTGTGAAAAGGCGAGGCAGTTGCACACAGATCTTATCAAGACAATGCCTGGAACCAGTGCTGATGCGAGTGATTTTAGCAAAGGCTGGTTTGACAGATTTAGGAAACGTAGTGGCATACACAGTGTTGTAATGCATGGTGAGGCAGCCAGTTCAGACAAACGTGCTGCTGAAAAATTTGTGAATGAATTTAAGGGGTTCGTAGACAATGAAAAATTCAAATTCCAACAAGATGTTAACATGTTTGTCAAAAATAGATCAAAAACAGTGGATGAGGTTGAGAAGTTGTTGGCGGTGTGGATCAACAAAAAACAGATAGCGGGTGATAGTGTTTCCATGGCGATAATTTGTGAAAAGGCGAGGCAGTTGCACGCAGATCTTGTCAAGACAATGCCTGGAACCAGTGCTGATGCGAGTGATTTTAACGCCAGCAAAGGCTGGTTTGACAGATTTAGGAAACGTAGTGGCATACACAGTGATGTAATGCATGGTGAGGCAGCCAGTTCAGACAAACGTGCTGCTGAAAAATTTGTGAATGAATTTAAGGGGTTTGTAGACAATGAAAAATTTGAATTCCAACAAGTGTTTAATTGTGATGAAACTGGCCTCTTTTGGAAGAAAATGCCAAAGAGGACCTACATTACTCAGGAGGAAAAGGCACTGCTAGGGACACAAGCCTATGAAAGACAGGCTAACTCTCATGTTGTGCAGTAATGCTAGTAAGGATTTTAAAGTGAAGCCTTTACTGGTGAATCACTCTGAAAATCTCAGTGTTCAAGAAACACAATGTGAACAAGAATAATTTGTGTGTGTTTTGGAAGGCTAACACCAAAGCATGGGTCACGAAGGCAATTTTCATGGAATGGCTCACTGGAGTGTTTGGCCCCAGTGTGAAGTAATACCTCCTGGAAAAGAAATTGCCACTTAAGTGCCTCCTGCTACTGGACAATGCTCCTGCTCATCCTCACAATTTGAAAGACTATTTGTTTGAGAATTTCAGTTTTATAAAAGTGAAGTTCTTGCCTCCTAACACCACTCTTCTCATCCAGCCCATGGACCAGCAGGTCATTTCTAACTTCAAGAAACTGTACACCTAAGCAGTGTTTCAGAAGTGCTTTGAAGTGACCTCGGACACTGAGTTGACCCTAAGAGAGTTCTGGAAAGATCACTTCAGTATCCTCCATTGCATAGGCCTTATAGGTAAGGCTTGGGAGGGAGTGACTTCCAGGACTTTGAACTCTGCTTGGAGACCACTGTGGCCAGATTGTGTTGAAAAGAGGAATTTTGAAGGATTTGAGGCTGACCCTGACCCTGACGACCCTGTGCCTGTTGTGGAAGATATTGTGGCATTGGGGAACAGCCTTGGATTGGAGATGATTGGTGAGGATGTGGAAGAGTTGGTGGAGGAGCACAGGGTAGACCTAACCACTGAAGAGCTGAAAGAGCTTCATCAGGAACAGCATCAGACGACAGTAGAGGAAACTGATTCACAGAAGGAGGATGGACAGGGTGAGGTAACTTCTTCAGAGATTAAGGAAATTTGCTCCAAGTGGAATGATGTTCAGACATTTGTTGAAAAAAACTACCCTGAGCAATCTGAAACAAGCCATATCTGCAACATGTTCAGTGACAGAACCTTGTCCCACTTCAGGAAAATGTTAAAGAGGTGCCAGAAACAGAGCACTCTTGACAGTTATTTTTCTAGACAAGGGTCTAGTGACTCTCAAGCTGGTCCAAGTGGGATTAAAAGACAAAGAAGGGAAGTAACCCCAGAGAGGGACTTGTTACCTGAAGTCCTTATGGAGGGGGATTCCCTTCCAAACAATGAGTGCTCCCTCCCCCTGTCCTCCTCCCTATCTTCCAGATGCCAGCAAGCCTCTCCAATAAAGGTAAGTAAATGTTATTTATTATTATGTTATTTATTATTTATGTATTTATTATTATTTTGTGTTAATAATGTTTTGTGTATGTAAAACTATAGTTAATCATTACAAAATTAATTTTTTGTGAATATTTTTGGGTGTCTGGAACGGATTAATTGTATTTACATTACTTCTTATGGGAAATAAAGGTTCAGAAATCGGCCAGTTCGATTTTAGGCCTAGCTCCTTGAATGGATTAGGGCCGATTTCCGGGGGTCCACTGTATATACAGTGGACCCCCGGATTACGTAATTAATCCGTTCCAGAGGGCGCAACTTAAACCAAATATTACCTAATCCAAATCTATTTTCCCCATAAGAAATAATGGAAATTCAGTTACAGTGGACCCCCGGATTACGATGGTGTCGGATAACGATAAATTCGGAAGACGATACATTTTTCCGTAAAAATAATGGTTCGGTAAACGATGATCCGCTCAGAAAATGCTATTCATCTTGGACACGTACATGGCCCAACATTCCATCCAGAGTCAGTGTGCCACTGTTTGCCAGCGAGTGACCGCCACCCACGCATATATACCATACATTTTGTCATTATTCTATTGTTTTTAGTGCTTGTAACTGCTAAATAAGCCACCATGGGCCCAAAGAAAGCTCCTAGTGCCTTCCCTGTTGTAAAGGGCTGAGAGGGGAGAATGTGTCTTCTTAGGTGATTCAGTAATTCTACGATATGTTATGATACTAAAGCAGCAGGAGTTGATAAAGGCTATAGCACCAGCCAGTGATAAAGTGTAGCATTAACAGTGTAGCAAGTAAGTTAAGGGATTAAGCAATAGAAAAATGACGACACGAAACTTAACTCCTCCAATGTTGTTGGAGTTATATAGGGCGACTGACAACACCGCCGTGTGTCTGGCGGCCATCACTATTTAAGGCGTATCTTTCAGTGGCCCTTATATACCCAACAACAAACACCACAACATCAGTCCTCGCATTCGTAATGATATTTTATTCATTCTAGAGTATATGTCATGTTTCTATGTTATTAATATTGTTTATTATGTCATATTAGATGAATTGTGATAGATAAATAAGCCATAAAGTTTATATTAGTGTCATTTTGAAGGACTATCTTGTCCTGTCCACAAACACACCCCTTTCGCCGGAACAATTTCAAACATTCGCCAGAAACAGAACTCTCTGGAACACTTTTTTGAGCAACAGGGGTCCAGTGACTCTCAAGCTGGTCCTAGTGGCATTAAAAAACAAAGAAGGGAAGTAACCCAGGAAGAGGACTTGGTACCTGAAGTGTTAATGGAAGGGGATTCCCCTTCCAAACACTAGCAACTACTCCTTCCTCTCCCCTCCTTCCATCTTCCACACATCAACAACTCTTCAATAAAGGGAAGTGTCAAGTTATTGCTGTTTTATGTACTTTATATCTCATTCTTTGCTATGTAATTTAATGTGGAAACAATATTTATTTTAATACTTTTGGGTGTCTGAAACGAATTAATTGAATTTCCATTATTTCTTATGGGGAAAATAGATTCGGATTACATTATTTTCGGTTTAAGTTAAGCCCTCTGGAATGGATTAATCACGTAATCCGGGGGTCCACTGTAATCCGTTTCAGACACCCAAAAGTATTAAAATAAATTTTGTTTTTACATTAAATTACACAGAAAACAATGAGACATGAAGTATAAAACAGTAATAATTTGACACTTACCTTTACTGAAGAGTTGTTGATGTGGAAGGAGGGGAGAGGAAGGAGGAGTTGCTAGTGTTTGGAAGGGGAATCCTCTTCCATTAAAACTTCAGGTACCAAGTTCTTCTCCGGGGTTACTTCCCTTCTTTGTTTTTTAATGGCACTAGGACCAGCTTGAGAGTCACTGGACCCCTGTCGCTCAAAAAAATAAAGTGTTCCAGAGAGTTCTGTTTCTGGCGGATGTTTGGAATTGTGCCGGCGACAGGGGTGTGTGTTTGGGGACAGGACAAGATAGTCCTTCATTATAATAATAATAATAATAATAATAATATTTTTATTTCGATGCATGTTACAAGTGTACACTGTTATTGGTAGTTACAATTATAAAACTGTAATGCAAGGAGAGCCACTGGCATGCCATGGCATTAGGGGCAGTTTATTCTAAAGACTTATTCACTAAGTACTTAATGCTAAAGAAATTGATTGAGTTTATTCTAGTTCTGTATTATTTTAAATTATAATATGGTTATACATACTATTAAAAGACAATACAAGAGAAATTGGTTGAGTTTAATCTAGTTGTATATTTTATTTCAAGTTACAGTATGTTGATGCTATACTAGTATAATAACAATACTAGAAAAATTTATAGAGTTTCTTCTAGTTATATATTTTATTACAAATTAAGAAAATGATGATACTATAAGATTTTAAATGACAATATGATGATATGAAATTGCAACAAGTGTTAAGGAGGATGAACATATCAAATTGAGATTATCTTAAGTAAAATAATATTGAGTTTGAAAGTTTGTTACAGTATGAGTATTTAGTATAGGGTGAGTAGGTGATTTTTGAGAAGAGTCTTGAATTGATTTTCCGACAAGGTTAACTTAATATTTACTGGTAATGAATTCCATATTCTGGGGCCCTTTATGTGCATAGAATTTTTACATTGGTTAGTATGGACTCGGGGTATGTCAAATAGTGATCTGTGTCTTGTGTCATGTTCGTGGGACCTATTAAAGTTGTTGAGGAGAATTCTGAGCGGAGGGTTGATATTAGCATGTAGAGTTTTATCAATGTAGAAGGCACATGAATAGGTATGAATATTTTTTATGGTGAGTAGTTTTAAGGTTCTGAATATAGGTGGAGTATGCTGTCTAGAGTGGGAATTTGTTATCATCCTGACTGCAGCCTTTTGCTGGGTTATGAGTGGTCTAAGGTGATTTAATGTTGTTGAGCCCCATGCACAGATTCCATAGGTGAGATAAGGGTAGATAAGAGAATGATATAGTGCAATGAGAGCTGGTTGTGGCACATAATAGCGTATCTTAGATAATATACCTACTGTCCTTGAGATTTTCTTGGAAATTTGTTGTATGTGTGTTTGGAATTTAAGACTACTGTCAAGGTGGATTCCTAGGAATTTTCCCTCTGTGAGCCTTGTGATGGGTGAACCATTTAGCATTATGTTAAGTGGAACATTTGCAGCTTTGTTTCCAAACTGAATGAAGTAGGTCTTGTCCGTATTTAGAGTAAGCTTATTTGTCATCATCCATGTTGATATTTTCTGTAATTCAGCATTAACAGTGTTGGCTAATATGACTGGATTTGGGTGAGAGAAGACATATGTTGTGTCATCTGCAAACAAAATGGGTTTGAGTAGTTGTGATGCATTCGGTAGGTCGTTTATGTAAATGAGGAATAGGAGTGGCCCCAGGACATTACCATCACTAATATCAGCTCTACGGCTTATTTATCTATCACAATTAATCTAATATAACATAATAAACAATATTAATAACATAGAAACATGACATATACTCTAGAATGAATAAAATATCATTACGAATGCGAGGACTGATGTTGTGGTGTTTGTTGTTGGGTGTATAAGGGCCACTGAAAGATACGCCTTAAATAGTGATGGCTGCCAGACACACGGCGGTGTTGTCAGTCGCCCTATATAACTCCAACAACATTGGAGGAGTTAAGTTTCGTGTTGTGTTGTTTGTTGTTAGGTGTATAAGGGCCACTGACCATAAGCCGTACATATAGTGGTGGTGGTGGGGAGCAGCAGCAGATGGCAGTGTTCTCAGTCGCCCTATACCTCAAACAACAATGGAGGAGTTAAGTTTCGTGTCGTCATTTTTCTATCGATTAATGGCTTAACTTACTTGCTACACTGTTAATGCTACACTTTATCGCTGGCTGGCACTATAGCCTTTATCAACTCCTGCTGCTTTAGTATCATAACATATCGTAGAATCATTGAATCACTTAAGAAGACACATTCTCCCCTCTCAGTCCTTTACCAAAGGGCTGGCACTAGGAGCTTTCTTTGGGCCCATGGTGGCTTATTTAGCAGTTGCAAGCACTAAAAACAATGGAATAATGACAAAATGTATGGTATGAATGTGTGGGTGGCTGTCACTCGCTGGTAAACAATGGCACACTGACTCTGGATGGAGTGTTGGGCCGTCCGGGCCATGCGTATGCGTCCAGGACGACTTACTTATTCCGAGCGGATCTACTAATACCGAACCAATATTTTTACCAAAAAATGTAACTTATTCCAAATTTTATGTAATCCGATGCCTACGTAATCCAGGGGTCCACTGTACACTCGTTGTATGCAACACAATAATCGCACAAACATTAGTATCATTATATTGTTTACAAAACTTGTTTACACAAACCAACAATACCAAATTTTTTTTATTACTATTGTTCTATAATACAGTGGACCCTCGGTTTTCATTGATAATTCTTTCCATAATGCTGTTCGAGTGCCGTTACCAAACAAATTTGTTCCCATAAGGACGAATGTAAATTAGATTAGTAGATTCAGACCCCCAAAAATACACTTACAAAAGCACTTACAAAAATACACTAACATAATTGTTAGAGTTGGGAGCTGGATGAAAACCGAGGATCCACTGTACAGTGGAACCCCGGTTAACGAACACCCCGGAAATCGTGCAATTACAGTGGTACCTCGAGTTACGATGGTCCCCAAAATCGCCCTTTTATGTAAGTTTATTTTTTTAAATGCTTTTGTAAGTATATTTTTGGGGATAAATTCGTTTGGTAATGGCACTTGAACAGCATTCTCGAACGAAAAAATATCGTAACTCGAGGTACCACTGTATGTAAGTATAATATTGTAAGTGCTTGTGGAAGTGTATTTTTGAGGGTCTGAAATAGACTAACCTAAATGACATTTTTTCTTAAGGAAGTAAATTCGTTCGGTAATGGCATTTGAGCAGGCTTCTGCAATGAATTTTTTTCGTTAACCGGGGTTCCACTGTATATACAGTGGACCCCCAGTTATCGGTCATAATTCGTTCCAGAATGCTGTTCGAGTGCCATTAGATTAGTCCATTTAGACCCCAAAAATATACTTACAAAAGCACTTACAAAAATACACTTACATAATTGTTCGAGTTGGGAGCAGTACAAAATCTGAGGGTCCACTGTATACACATATATAGTCACTGGACACTTTTCATAGAACTGCTATTAGCTTCTGGAAGCTTGGTGTGTGTGTGTGTGAAGTTCACACACACACACCACACCAAGCTTCCAGAAGCTAAAAGCAGTTCTATGAAAGAAAGTACAGTGGATCCCCAGAGTACGTGATTAATCCGTTCTAGAGGGTGCTGTGAACACCGAATATAACGAACTCCGAATCTATTTTCCCCATAAGAAAAAAATAGAAATAAAATTGATCTGTTCCAGACACCCAAAAGGATTAAAATAAATTCTTTTTGTACAACAAATATTACATTAAATTACACAGAAAACAATGAGAAATAAGAAATAAACATTAATAATATGTCCCTTACCCTAATTGAAGAGTTGTTGATGTGTGGAAGATGGGAGGAGGGGGAGGAGGGGGAGGAAGGAGTAGTATGCTAGTGTTTGGAAGGGGAATCCCCTTTCATTAACACTGCAGGTACCAAGTTCTTTTCTGGGGTTACTGGCCTTTTTCTTTTAATGCCACTAGGACCAGGTTGAGAGTCACTGGACCCCTCTCTAGCCAAAAATCTGTCCAGGGAGCTCTGTGTCTGGTGTTTCTTTAAAACATCCCTGAAATGGGACACCACATTGTTATTGTACATGTTGCCAGCACGGCCTGCAACAGCTTTGTTAGGGTGATATTCATCCATAAATCTTTGCACATTAGTCCATTGGGCACAAATCTCCTTAATTTTTGAAGAAGGCAACTTCTTCAATCTCTGTTCCTCCTCCTCCTCCTCTGAACCATTTTCCTGAACTGTGGTCTGTTGTTGCTATTGCTGTTGAAGCTCTTGCAGATCTTCAGTGGTTATCTCTTCATTGTCCTCCTCCACTAACTGTTCCACATCCTCGGTACTAACATCCAACCCCATGGACTTGCCTAGTGCCACAATTTCTTCCACAACAGGCTCAGGCTCAGGGTTCTGAGGCTCATCCCCAAAACCTTCAAAATCCCTCTCTGGGACACAGTCTGGCCACAATTTTCGCCAGGCAGAGTTCAAAGTCCTGGTAGTCACTCCCTCCCAAGCCTTACCTATAAGGTTTACACAATGCAGGATATTGAAATGATCTTTCCAAAACTCTTTTAGGGTCAAATTAATGTCTGTGGTCACTTGAAAGCACTTTTGAAACGTGGCTTTGGTGTAGAGTTTTTTAAAGTTTGATATGACCTGCTGGTCCATGGGCTGGAGGAGAGGAGTGGTATTAGGGGGCAAGAACTTCACTTTGATGAACTCACAGCCCTGCACAATTTCCTCTTCCAAGTCTGGAGGATGACAAGTAACATTGTCCATTATCAGGAGGCACTTGAGGCCCAAATTATTTTCCTCGAGATATTTTTTCACACTGGGGCCAAACACTTCATGGAACCAATCAAGGAAAATGTCCCTAGTGACCCATGCCTTATTGTTAGACTTCCACATCACACACAAATTAGCCTTGGTGACACTGCATCTCTTAAACGCTCGGGGATTTTTAGAGTGATACACCACTAAAGGCTTCACTTGAAAATCCCCGCTAGCATTACTACACAACATAAGAGTTAGCCTGTCTTTCATAGGCTTGTGTCCTGGCAGTGCCTTTTCCTCCCTTGTAATGAAGGTCCTGTTTGGCATTTTCTTCCAAAACAGGCCTGTTTCGTCACAATTAAACACTTGTTGGGGTTTGAATTGTTCAGCCTCTATGTACCCCTTGAATTCCTGCACATATTTTTCAGCCACACTTTTGTCAGAACTGGCTGCCTCACCATGCCTTACAACACAATGTATGCCACTACACTTCTTAAATCTGTCAAACCAGCCTTTGCTGGCTTTAAATTAGTTCACTTCAGAACTCGTTGCAGGCATTTTCTTGACGATATCATCATGCAACTGCCTTGCTTTTTCAGATATTATCGCCTGTGTAACACTATCTCCTGCTAACTGTTTCTCGTTGATCCACACCAACAACAAAGTCTCAACATCTTCCAGTACAGTGGTCCCTCGGTTTTTGCCGAAAATTTGTTCCAGAATGCTACTCAAGTGCCATTACCGAACGAATTTACTTCCTTAAGAAATAATGTCACATAGGTTTGTCTATTTCAGACCCCCAAAAATACACTTGCAACAGCACTTACGAAAATACACTTACATAAATGTTCGAGTTTGGAGATGCACGAAAACCGAGGGACCACTGTACTTGCGATCTCTGTTTTGTGACCATAATTGCACCTTTCACAACAACAGCATCCTTGATTTCCTTTCCCTTGGCCACAATGGAAGCGATGGTTGAATAGGCTTTGCCATACTGCCTGGCCAGCTCAGCGACACAAACTCCCATTTCATATTTTACTATTACAGTGGACCCTCGCCATTTGAATTTAATCCATTCCAGGAGCTTGTTCTTAACGTGAAATGTTCGAAAGGCGATTTAATTTTTCCCATAAGAAATAATAGAAATACAATTAATCCATTCCTGCTGTCAGGAGGCATAACAAAATAGTACTTCACTGTGAAGCTATTATCAACTCGACAGCTTATTTATCTATCGCAATTCATCTACTATGACATAATAAACAATCTAAATAACATAAAAACCTGATATACACTCTAGAATGAATAAAATATGTATGTCATTACGAATGTGGTGGCTGGGAAGGATGGTGGTGGCGGGCATTCTCGCTACAGCTGTGAAAACATCTTCCCATTCTTTCCTCCTTCAGACGTGTTAGTATATGAGAAAACGGAGTTTGTAATGCTATCTGCATTAGATCACTTCCAGTCAGCTTCACGGAGTGAACACAAATCGTACGTGTCAGGCTGGTAACAGCAACAACAACAACTGATTTGTTTACAAAACTCCCTCCCGAACCTTCATTTAATCTTGTTTACTCACCACTGCCTCTACCACCACTGCCTCTCACCACTGCCTCTACCTCCACTGCCTCTACCTCCACTGCCTCTACCACTGCCTCTCACCACTGCCTCTACCACAACTGCCTCTACCACAACTGCCTCTACACAACTGCCTCTCACCACTGCCTCAACCACCACTGCCTCTCACCACTGCCTCTACCACCACTGCCTCTCACCACTGCCTCTACCTCCACTGCCTCTCACCACTTCCTCTACCACCACTGCCTCTACCACCACTGCCTCTCACCACTGCCTCAACCACCACTGCCTCTCACCACTGCCTCTACCACCACTGCCTCTACCACCACTGCCTCTACCTCCACTGCCTCTACCTCCACTGCCTCTCACCACTGCCTCTACCACCACTGCCTCTCACCACTGCCTCTCACCACTGCCTCTCACCACTGCCTCTACCACCACTGCCTCTACCACCACTGCCTCTCACCACTGCCTCTACCACCACTGCCTCTACCACCACTGCCTCTACCACCACTGCCTCTACCACCACTGCCTCACACTTAATGAACAAACTCCAAACAATTATAATTAAGTGTGAAATGTCTGGATGAGCGTGCAGGGTATTGTTCTCTCGAGTGTAAACAACGAGGGACTGGCTCTCCAAGCGCCTGGGCGGACAGGTGATGGACACACTTGTTCGAATCGTGATATTTTGTTCGCATGACGATATCGATTTTCTTGTTCTAATGACGATTTGTTCGACTGCCGAGCCGTTCGAATAGCGAGGGTCCACTGTATCTTTTTTTTCAGTTCTACCGTATTTCTGACATACTTTACCAAAGGCCTGGCACTAGGAGCTTTCTTGGGGCCCATGGTGGCTTATTTAGCAGTTGCAAGCACTAAAAACACTGGAATAATGACAAAATGTATGGTATGAATGCGTGGGTGGCGGTCACTCGCTGGTAAACAATGGCACACTGACTCTCAATGGAGTGTTGGGCCCGCTTG
This sequence comes from Cherax destructor, assembly GCA_009830355.1. NCBI lineage: Eukaryota > Metazoa > Arthropoda > Malacostraca > Decapoda > Parastacidae > Cherax > Cherax destructor. Next base: position 14,272 of record WNWK01020394.1, on the reverse strand, counting down.
TGCCACGCATACGTGTCCGGGATGAATCATGAACTCTGAGCGAATCCACGAACACCGAACCAATATTTTTGCGAAAAAATATCATGAACTCCGATTTTCACGAACTCCGTCGCCAACTAACTCCGGGGGTCCATTGTAAGTAGGTAAGTAAGTAGGCAAGTAAGTAGGTAAGTAAGTAGGCAAGTAAGTAGGTAGGTAAGTAGGTAGGAAGGATAGTGAGAAGGCAAGGGACCCCATGGGTGTTGACAGGCAGTGAGGGTGGTGAGTGATTGTATATGTCATTGTGACAGCTGCTGTCAACACCCAAGGGGTCCCTTGCCTTCTCCTCACTATCCTTCCTACCTACTTTCTTACCTAAATACTTACCTACTTTCTTTCATAGAACTGCTATTAGCTGCTGGAAGCTTGTGTGTGTGTGTGTGTGTGTGTGTGTGTGTGTGTGTGTGTGTGTGTGTGTGTGTGTGTGTGTGTGTGTGTGTGTGTGTGTTGGTGTGTGTGTGTGTGTGTGTGTGTGTGTGTGTGTGTGTGTGTGTGTGTGTGTGTGTGTGTGTGTGTGTGTGTGTGTGTGTGTGTGTGTGTGTGTGTGTGTGTGTGTGTGTGTGTGTGTGTGTGTGTGTGTGTGTGTGTGTGTGTGTGTGTGTGTGTGTGTGTTTTGTTGTGTGTGTGTGTGTGTGTGTGTGTGTGTGTGTGTGTGTGTGTGTGTGTGTGTGTGTGTGTGTGTGTGTGTGTGTGTGTGTGTGTGTGTGTGTGTGTGTGTGTGTGTGTGGACTCCACACACACAAGTGGAGAGGAGGGCAACAGGAGTTAAAAGGGAAAAGCCAAACTATAAAAGGGAGGACTACACGGGAATGAGGAACTTCCTGCAGGAGGTTCAGTGGGACAGAGACATGGAAGGAAAGTCAGTAAATGAAATGATGGAATATGTAACAACAAAATGCAAGGAAGTAGAGGAAAGGTTTGTTCCCAAGGGCAACAGAAATAATGGGAAGTCCAGAACGAGCCCTTGGTTTACCCAAAGGTGCAGGGAGGCAAAGACTAAGTGTGCTAAAGAATGGAAAAAGTACAGAAGGCAAAGGACCCAGGAAAATAAAGAGATCAGTCGTAGAGCCAGAAACGAGTATGCACAGATAAGGACCCAGGAGAAAATGAAAGAGAAATCAGTCTGAGCCAAAACTGGTATGCACAGATAAAGGAGGACAACAATCAAAAATGACAGGCATCGAAAATAGGTCGTGAAACCCAAAACTGATCGTGTATAGACATTAGAAGGAAGATTTAACAATCAAAGGGCCAAGGTGATCCATGTCTAAGGAAAGAAGGTGAGAACTCAGCCAAGAAACGTCAAGATGTAAAATGGGGCCTAAATGAAAATTAGCACTTAGGGTAAGACGTGAGATCTGCATTGTCGGGTCCAAACTTGATCTACGCCATGAGCCTCAGCTCACCAGCCTAGGATCAGAAACATTGGGCTAGATTACACGTTGATCTATGTTCCCAAGTGGCAGTGGCCTGGGTCTGGGTGGTAGCTCGTCACACGGTGAGGACCTAGGTTCCGATCTCATCAGCCCGAAAATTGGCTGTTCTTTACAATGTGCTTTCATAGTAAAGGTAGTTTTCACCCTTTTTAAATGTCCCAAAGCTCCAAGCTTTCAAAGATCACTATGTACTATGTATACATGTACAGAGTAAATAAAGATATTATTAATATTATGATATAAAGTAAATCCTGAAGCACACAGTGCATGAGAAAAAAAACTGCTACTGTTTTTTTATTAAAACAGCAAGTTTGTGTTATATTTTTATGTTTTTTTACAGTTGTATTCACGGTTTCTTGGTCTCATTTGACAGAATGGAAAATATATTACAGAACTAGAGATGATTTTGATTGGTTTTAGTACTGAAAATAGCTTCTAATTGAGCTCAAAGTAGCGTAAATGTTTGATTTTTGCTGATTTTCAAGAGTAAACAAATCACATCACGCTACCAATATATGTCAACTGGCGGGTCTAATATACGTTTACAAATGCATTGATAGTGTTTATACAATTATTACAATATTGCATAAGAGTAATTCATCTATTTCTTGGTGTGAATAAAAATTCTTTATGTAAATAAAAAATAAAAATGGTATTCATCTGTAAAGCCCGGAAACTTAACTAATAAACAGAGGAAATATTACTTTAGTGCCAGGAATGCCTGCATTGTTTATTCTGGATGCTGTTTTGAAATTGGAATATTTTGAACTTAGTGTGAAATTTGCGAAATTACCAATTTCTGTTCACTTTATTGGCTACTTGAAAAAGTTGATTGGGCAGTTTCTTGTGCTCAATCAATAAAATAGATGCAGATGAAGCTCTTGCAGCTCTTCAGTGGTTAGCTCTTTATTGTGGTCATCCACCAACTCTTCCACATCCTCGCCACTCACCTCCAACCCAGCTACTTGCCAAATGCCACAATACCTTCCACAACAGGCAGAGGGTTGTCAGGGTCAGCCTCAAACCCTTCAAAATCCCTCTGTTGGACACAATCTGGCCACAATTGTCTCCAAGCATAGTTCAAAGTCCTGGAAGTCACTCCCTCCCAAGCCTTACCTATAAGGCTTATGCAGTTGTAGATATTGAAGTGATTCCTCCAGAACTCTCTTAGGGTCAACCCAGTGTCCGAGGTCACTTCAAAGCACTTTTCAAACACTGCTTTGGTGTACAGTTTTTTGAAGTTACAAATGACCTGCTGATCCATGGGCTGGATGAAAGGAGTGGTGTTAGGAGGCAAGAACTTCACTGTGATGAACTTGAAGTCCCTAGACAAAAAGTCTGCCAAGTTTGGAGGATGAGCAGGAGCATTGTCCAGTACCAGGAGGCACTTGAGTGGCAATTTCTTTTCCTGGAGGTATTTTTTCACACTGGGGCCAAACACTTGATGGACCCACTGTATGAAAATTTGCCTTGTGACCCATGCCTTATTATTAGCTTTCCAGAACACACACAATCTATCCTTGATGACATTGTTTTTCTTGAACACTCTGTGATTCTCTGAGTGATACATGAGTAAAGGCTTCACTTTAAAATCCCCACTAGCATTAGAACAAAACAAGAGAGTTAGCCTGTCTTTCATAGGTTTGTGTCCTGGCAGTGCCTTTTACTCCTGAGTAATGTAGGTCCTCTTTGGCATTTTCTTCCAAAACAGGCCTGTTTCATCACAATTAAACACTTGTTGGGGTTCAAATTTTTCAGTGTCTACGTACCCCTTAAATTGAGTTATGAATTTTTCAGCCGCACGTTTGTCTGAACTGGCTGTCTCACCATGCCTTATCACACTGTGTATGCCAACACTCTTCCTAAATCTGTCAAACCAGCCTCTGCTGGCCTTAAACTCACTAACATCAGCACTGATTCCAGGCATTTTCTTGACAAGATCTGTGTGCAACTGCCTTTCCTTTTCACATATAATGGCCTCGGAAATACTATCACCTGCTATCTGTTTATTGTTTATCCACACCATCAACAACTTCTCAACCTCTTCCACTGTTATTGATCTATTTTTGGCACACATGTCAACACCTTTCACAACATCAGCTTCCTTGAGCTCTTTTCTCTTTGCCAAGATAGAAGTGATAGTAGATTTGTTTTTTCCGTACATCCTGGCAAGCTCCCCCATACGTACGCCACTCTCATATTTTTCTACTATCTCCTTCTTCAGTTCTATGGTGTTCCTCACTTTTTTTACCACAGCGGTGCCACTAGGAACCTTCTTTGGACCCATGGTGACTTATTTCAGTCACAATCAATAAACAATCCCTAAACACAATGAATTTATTGTGAAATGTTTGGATGAGCGTGAAGGTAGTGTTCACTCAAGGGTAAACAATGCTAGACTGGCTCATGGCGCCTGAGCGGCGAGGCGCGCAAGCGCGGGCAAGCGGACAGGTCTGGTACGCTGGCCAAAACTCGGGGCAACGGCCGAAAGTCGGGGCAAAATTAGGTCGAAAAAAGTGACCGAAACTTGAAGCAGCCGATAGTCGGGGTGGCTGAAACTCAGGGTTTCACTATACTTCGACTTTCGGCCGCTTCGAGTTTAGGCCTAGCTCCTGGAATGGATTACGGCTGAAACTCGGGATTCCACTGTATAATGGTAGTGGGTTTGTGTCAACCATCTTTGATATTGTTTTAATGTCACCTTTGCACCATTAATAACATTTCTGATATACAGTGGACCCCAGAATTTCATCAATAATTCTTTCCAGAAAGCTGTTCGAGTGCCGGTACCGAACGAATTTGTTCCTATAAGGACGAATGTAAATTAGATTAATCCGTTTCAGACCTCCAAAAATACACATGCATAATTGTTCGAGTTGGGAGCAGTACGAAATCCGGGGGTCCACTGTATTTTTAAATGTTTATACAGTAGTGTACTGTATATTGTTATAAAAAGATTAGAGGAAATCAGCTCTAATATTCATTATTTAGGTATGTATACTGGTCAGAGAGACCGTTGTAAGCCCGAGTCATCGGTAAACGAGTACGTCGCTAAGTGAGGAGAGGCTGTATAAGTCTGCCCAAAATGCTCAGGCATGTTAGTGGCTTTCTTTGTACAGCAGACCCTCATTTAGCATGACTTTATGTTGTGCGTTTTGGGTATTACGCGATTGAAGAATTGCGGCACATTTTTATCTAACACGACGTAAACCTTATATTACGCGAATCGCTGGAGGGGAAAAAATTTTGAGCGCGCTGTCGCCTGCAGTGGGTTAAACCATTGAGTCAGTGGGGGTCCTACTGAGGGTGGCTATGAGCCACATCAAGTGTTTAATGCTGATGAGACAAGTGTTTTCTGGAAGAAAATGCCAATATGAACTTATATCAGTCAGCAAGAGAAAAGTGCACCAGGCTTCATGACAGCAAAGGATCGCTTCACCTTGCTCCTTTGCAGTAATGCATGAGGTGATTTTAAGTGTAAGCCCATGGTTATTTACCGCTCTAAGAATCCTCATGCTTTGAGGAAAAGGGAATTTGTTTTTCCTTCCCACAAACTGTAAGTAAGTTTATTCAGGTATACAGAGATACAGTTACATTGATTATCATACATAGCATCATATGTGTAGAGAACCTAGGATAACCCAAAAAAGTCACAGAATGGAAATAAGTCACTTTGACTTTTTTGGGTTATCCTAGGTTCTCTACACATATGCTGCTATGTATGATAATCTTTGTAAATGTATCTGTGTATACCTGAATAAACTTACTTACAGTTTGCAGGAAGAAAAAACAAATAAACATTCCCTCAAGCGGCCGGCGCTAATGTTGTGGAACAGCGGGGGAGACCACCCGCCTTCCCCTGCTACCCCCCCACAACACCCCACAATCCCAGCATTCGTATTCCATACGCGTCAAAAAAAATCCTCTGCTACAAGCCAGCTGTTTGTGAAGAATAAGAGAGAGTGAATTGTGTTTTGATCTTTAAATTACTATATCTTGTATCTGCCAAGCAATCATGACACCTAGTAGGCATACCAGTGTTGCTCAAAGTGGCAAGAAAAGGTATAAGCATTTAAATCTTAGAATTAACGAAGAAAACAAAGATATTAGACAAGACATAACCTGTGGCCGTAAAGTGTTACTTTGTACACATAAAAAGATGTAAACATAAGTTTGTGTGACTGACTTACTGAATGACTTGACTGACTTACTGAATGACTTGACTGACTTACTGAATGACTTGACTGACTTACTGAATGACTTGACTGACTTACTGAATGACTTGACTGACTTACTGAATGCGCTGACTTACTGAACTGACTTACTGAATGACTTGACTGACTTACTGAATGACTTGACTGACTTACTGAATGACTTGACTGACTTACTGAATGACTTGACTGACTTACTGAATGACTTGACTGACTTACTGAATGACTTGACTGACTTACTGAATGACTTGACTGACTTACTGAATGACTTGACTGACTGACTTACTGATTGACTTGACTGACTGACTTACTGAATGACTTGACTGACTGACTTACTGAATGACTTGACTGACTGACTTACTGAATGACTTGACTGACTGACTTACTGAATGACTTGACTGACTGACTTACTGAATGACTTGACTGACTGACTTACTGAATGACTTGACTGACTGACTTACTGAATGACTTACTGAATGACTTGACTGACTTACTGACTTGACTGACTGACTTACTGAATGACTTGACTGACTTACTGAATGACATTATTAAAGTTAGAGACACTCAGTACAACCATCGACTTCAGTTCCAGAACCTCTACTATCCACCTCAGCCCAGTAGGGCCACAACATAACTCTCCACTCTTTTCACAATCATCCACAAACACTAGCACCCACAATGTAAGGTAAATACTATTATTTCTGTTACATTTGTAGTCTTAAGCAGTAAAAACAACATAATACATCACGATAATGAACTACAATTACATATTCTCTTTTATTTTTGTAAGATCTGTTGGTCTAAAAAAACTTGTTTGGCTTTTTGGGGACTCCCAGGAACGTAACCATATTTTTCCCATAAGTTCTTTTAATTATCTAACACGATTTTAGCTAACACGACGTTTTCAGGAACGTAACTACCGTGCTAAATGAGGGTCTACTGTACTTAACAATATTTTATAACATGTAACTCACACACTGTATATTATGAAAAGAAATAAAAATTTAATTTAATTTAGTATACTGCATATTAGAGTACCTCTTCAAGTGTTGTCATGGAGATGCCATAGCTCTCAATGCCAAGGTTCCTTTCAGCAACAGTGATGTGCTGGTCAAGCTGGTTAAAAAGACTTGGAAACTGTTTAGCAGACTCTGCAGGCAGAATGAATGATAACTCTTTCCCATAAAAGCGGGCCATTTGGACTCGAGGAACAACTTCCTCCAAAGCTTTGGTTATCCTGTCAGTGTCAGCATCTTCAGCAACCACAAGTCTATGAAAAAAGAAATAAAAGCATTACTTGATTTCTTAACCCTTTCACTGTCCATCACATAGATCTACATCACTGAAGCCAGGGGTCCCTGATGTAGATTTACATCACTGAAGCCAGGGGTCTCATTAGCCACACTAAACAACTAGCTTCCCTAACAACTAAGTTATCAGAGGCTGAACGAGACTGGAGGACAAACATGGACTCTCAGTGATGGAGTACATGCCTACAGTATCAAAGGGACTTACTGGAACAAGATAAATTACAAGATGCTGTTATTGTAAACAGTCCCAGCTTACCACCAGATACAAACCAGGATAGCTGCACACAAAATACTCTTCAGCTAAAAACAAGATGCACATCAACATTGAAGCTGCCCATATTAAGGAGGCTCGCCTGCTAGGCAGACCGAGCTAAGATTTCACTCGCTTGGCCAAAAAAAAGGACCATATAGTTTCTTCAATCCAGGCAAATTGCGGAGTGTTTGTTAATGAATGTTTAACAAGAAAGCGACAAAACCTACTGTACCGTCTTCGTAAACTCAAACGTAACAGTAGTGATAGAATTAAAAAATGTTTAACTTGTGATGGCACAATCATAGTGAAACAGTCAGACATGGGTCGAGGATACGAAATAACAAATGAACATGAATTATCAAGGTTCCCCCAAATCGATGATCTGACTGGGTCTGGTTAATCCAATATTCTCATCAATATCAACCACATATAGTGCAACATGTACAGTGGTACCTCGACTTACGTTTTTAATCCGTCAGAGAGGGCATTTCTTAAGACGAAACAAACGTAACACGAATCAATTTTCCCCATAAGAAATAATGGAAATAAATTTAATCCGTCCAAGACTTCCAAAAGTAGTTAAATAAAATATTTTTTAGAACTTTTGGACATTAAATAATAAATAATTGAATAAAGAATACATAAATACACATGCAAATATTGTACAATAACATGTCACTTACATTTATTGAAGAGTTGTTGATGTGTGGAGGACGGGAGGAGGGGAGAAGGTGGAGTAGTATGCTAGTGTTTGGAAGGGAAATCCCTTCCATTAACACTGCAGGTACCAAGTTCTTTTCTGGGGTTACTGGCCTTTTCTTTGAATGCTACACTCCTGCATGAATGCTACACTCCCTGCATGAATGCTACACTCCCTGCATGAATGCTACACTCCCTGCATGAATGCTACACTCCCTGCATGAATGCTACACTCCCTGCATGCCTACTACACTCCCTGCATCCTTGCTACACTCCCTGCATCCTTGCTACACTCCCTGCATCTTTGCTACACTCCCTGCATGAATGCTACACTCCCTGCATGCCTACTACACTCCCTGCATCCTTGCTACACTCCTGCATCCTTGCTACACTCCCTGCATCCTTGCTACACTCCCTGCATCCCTGCTACACTCCCTGCATCCCTGCTACACTCCCTGCATCCTTGCTACACTCCCTGCATCCCTGCTACACTCCCTGCATCCCTGCTACACTCCCTGCATCCTTGCTACACTCCCTGCATCCCTGCTACACTCCCTGCATGCCTACTACACTCCCTGCATCCTTGCTACACTCCCTGCATCCTTGCTACACTCCCTGCATCTTTGCTACACTCCCTGCATGAATGCTACACTCCCTGCATGCCTACTACACTCCCTGCATCCTTGCTACACTCCCTGCATCCTTGCTACACTCCCTGCATCCTTGCTACACTCCCTGCATCCCTGCTACACTCCCTGCATCCCTGCTACACTCCCTGCATCCTTGCTACACTCCCTGCATCCCTGCTACACTCCCTGCATCCCTGCTACACTCCCTGCATCCTTGCTACACTCCCTGCATCCCTGCTACACTCCCTGCATCCTTGCTACACTCCCTGCATCCTTGCTACACTCCCTGCATCCCTGCTACACTCCCTGCATCCTTGCTACACTCTCTGCATCCCTGCTACACTCCCTGCATCCCTGCTACACTCTCTGCATCTTTGCTACACTCCCTGCATGCCTGCTACACTCCCTGCATGCCTGCTACACTCCCTGCATGCCTGCTACACTCCCTGCATGCCTGCTACACTCCCTGCATAAATGCTACACTCCCTGCATAAATGCTTCACTCCCTGCACATTCTTTACCACAGGCTTAGCACTAGGATCTTTCCTTGGACCCATGGTAGCTTATTTAGCAGTTGCAAGCACTAAAAACAGTGGAATAATGACAATATACTGGTATGAATGCGTGGGTGTGGGTGGGTGGTCGCTCTCGCTTGTAAACAATAGCACACTGACGCTCCCTGGAGTGCGCTCAGCTGGGCGCCAAGCGGACAGGTCCGGTACGAAAGGCGTAAGACGAATCAATCAACGGATGTCGCATTCAAATTTCTTACGTTATAAGTAACGGATATCGAATATAACGTAAGGTGATAACAACGTAAGTCGAGGTACCACTGTATAGTGTAAACTGCCCACTCTTATAGCTAAACATACAGTGCTTTACTTCAATTCCTTGTTCTTTTTTCTATCTCCCTCGAGTTACGAACACCCCGGAAATCGTACAATTATGTAAGTATAATATTGTAAGTGCTTTTGTAAGTGAATTTTTGGGGGTCTGAAATGGACTAACCTACTTGACATTATTTCTTAAGGGAGTAAATTCGTTCGGTAATGGCACTTGAGCAGGCTTCTGGAATGAAGTTTGTTCGTTACTCGGGGGTCCACTGTACTTTCTTTTTAACTTATTGTTTGTTAGTTTATATTAGTCAGCAATATCAGGTGCTAATAAAGGTGCTCAATCAGGTGCTAGTGTTATCCTTTTAAGTTTTAGCTTATTATATTCTGTAATTCAGTCATTTTGTATTAACCCTTAAACTGTCCACACGTAGATGTACGTTCACGTGTGTACTGCTCCGAACATAGATCTACGTTTTATTTTTCATTCCTTCAAATTTGGTGCGATATGCCTGAGTCGCCTAGACATGAGAGAATGGGTCTGCGCCCTCAGTGTGCGCAGTATTAAAAAAATCTGGGACCACTTAGTACCTTGTGGGAGCACCAGTTCAATTGAGTGCCAGCTAGAGCAAATAATGTGGCAAACACCAGGGATTCAATGATGTCATGTCGCATTAACACTCCCCTTATAAGAGGAAAGTAAAAATAGGTTAGATAAATACATGAGTGGCTGTGGGTGGGTGTGAGTTGGACCTGACTAGCTTGTGCTACTAGGTCTGATGCCATGCTCCTTCCTTCAGAGGATGTGACCTGACTAGGTGGGTCATTGGTCTAAGCTGGGGGGTGAGATGGACTATCCTTGCATGGGCCAGTAGGCCTGATGCAGTGTTCCTTCTTTCTTATGTTCTTATGTATTCGGCAGGCTGGCTGGCTTTGGCTGTCTCTGGCTGTCTCTCTATCTGTCTATAACTCTGTCTATCTGTCTATATCTCTATCTTTGTCTGTCTATATATTTGTCTGTCTATATCTTTGTCTGTCTATATATCTATCTACATCTATATGTCCTATATCTCTGTCTCTCTCTCACATGTACACATAAGTACAGTTATTTTATACATAGTATAAATTACCTAGGATAACCCAAAAATTCCAGGCAAAGTGCTATACAATGCTTGTAGATATAAGACATAAAATAAGCATGACTGGCAAGTAATACGCATCACTTCTGCATCGTGTATAATACCTGTTGGCTTACGAGATGCACTCTGAGACTGAGACAAGCAGACGGAAAGACACACACAGGCAGACAGAAAGACAGATAAGCAGAGTCAGACAGACATAAGCAGAGCTAGACAGACAGATACAGACAGATAGACAGATAGACAGATACAGACAGATAGACAGATACAGATACAGACAGATAGACAGACAGATACAGACAGATAGATAGACAGATACACACAGATAGACAGACAGATAGACAGACAAACAGATAGACAGACACAGATAGACAGACAGATAGACAGACATTGAAAAAGGGAGGGTTCCCTCCAGCACTGCTGACATTTATCAAATGTCACTGGGCTGTCAAGAGTTATCTGACACTTGTCAACACACCATTCTTCAAGGAGTTTCATATATACTCCAGGATGTCTAAAACATTGCTGGGACCTATAAATACTTCGTATATATTTATAGACACTAACAGGTGAAACTGTTCACCTGTTGGTGTCTTTGTGACTATTTGAGTACTATTTCAGTACATAATATTAGTGTTAGAACAAAGAACTATTGTAAATTGCAATTATCAGAACATAAAAATTATATAAATTAAAATAAAAACTAGAAAAAAAGTATATCGGCAATACTTCTGCAAGCAGCAGGACTTGATGTTGCTGTCAGGTGAGCATCCAGCACCAACTTGGCGGCTTATATCTCGGTAAGAACTGGCCGTAAATTTTTTTTTTTTAGCCTATCCTGTTTATAAAAATGTGCTTTTCATTTAAAAAAAAAATGATTTTTTTTTTTCAAAATATTCGGAGCAGTACGCAGGTAAACGTATATCTACGTGTGGACAGTTTAAGGGTTAATTAATAATCAATCTTTTTAAGTTTAGCTTATTATATTTTGTAACTCCGTCATTTTGTCTTAATTAATAGTCAGTCCATATACTAATCTTTAATGAAGTTGGAAAAAATTGCCTTTCAATTTATTTTTTTATACAACTTATCCCTTAGTTACTTTCATTTGATACTTAGCAACATTCTCCATTACTCTTATGAATACAAATATTGATCCTGATGTTAACCTCTTGTTAAACAGCACAAAAAACAATAACAATAATTGCCATTACTACACTGCCAGTCAGGCAAAAGCTGTACTCAGTGCCAACAAGAACATAACACTATTCAATTACAATATCAGATCATTGAGTAAACACTATGATGACCTCCTTGCACTTCTTAATTCTCTGAATGTGTAACATATCCTTTATCGTTCTCACTGAAACCTGGCTCAAACATGATTTAACAGACATCTTTGTCTTACCTGGTTACACAGCCATACACAACTGCAGGTCTGATCAATCAGGAGGAGGTACGGCTATTTATTACTCAAATAAACTAAAATGTATTAAATCAACTTGCACCAGGGATGAATATGGTAAATACATATTTGTAAAATTCACATCCAGAAACCTAAAAAAAAAAAATAACAGTTGGAGCAGTCTACAGACTACCTCACAATAATACTTACACATTCATTGACAACTTAAGAAACAAGATAATTGAGTCCGAGATGAATAAACACCACCTGCTACTTGCTGATGACTTTAATATAAACCTCATTCAAGCAGCAGACCTCCAAGTAGCTGATTTCACAAACACTATGAGCAGCTGCTTGCTACTACCATCTATAACCAAACCAACAAGAGTCAAAGAGACAAGTGCTTCCCTACCTGATCATATCTGGACCAATATAATATCCCCACTAAAACAGGCATAATCACAGACAACACTACAGACCACTACCCAACTTTTTTTATAACCAACTTAGGTAGACTGCCTCAAGACACGACTAAGATCTCTTTTCGACTACATGATGAGTCATTGGTAAATAATTTTATTACTGCCCTATGTAACACTGACTGGCAGGACGAGTTAGAGGACTGCCACGATATTGATGAATGTGTCAAAATATTCCTAAACAAAACCCATGACCTCTACAATAAACATTGCCCAATGACAACTAAGCAAATCTCAACAAAGAGACTAAAGAGCCCTTGGCTTACAAATAGTATACTTAACCCTTTGACTGTTTTGGCCGTATATATATGTCTTACGAGCCAGTGTTTCAGACATATTAACCCTTAAACTGTCCACACGTAGATATACGTTCACCTGCGTACTGCTCCAAATATTTTGAAAAAAAAAATAGTTTTTTTTTTTTTAAATGAAGAGAGCATTTTTAGAAATAGGATACGCTGAAAATTTTTTTTTAGAGCCAGTACTTACTGAGATATAAGCCCACGAAGTTGGTGCTAAATGATTTGGTGTCGGCAACATGGAGCACTGCCGCTTGCAGAAACAATAAACATTTATCGTTTTTTTTTCAATTCTTTTCCATTTTCTGTTGTTTTCATGCTATGATAATAATGTTTTGATGCAGATCTTTTGATTTCATTGCCAATTCTTGTTTAGACACAAATGTTTGGTATTGAATTAGTAATCATACTGTCACTAACACACATGTTCACACTGATAAATGAATTTGTACACCTGGTTCAATCACTTACTATTGTTTACATATATATACAAGGTATTTACAGGTCCCATTTATATTTCTAGAAGTCCACCACTGTATGATACTCTAAGAAGCATGGATTCATACAGAGTGCCACCCCACATTGCTGACACATGTATCGTGTGTCTTTTCGCACTTGGGGTCGCTGTTTACTGTAAGCACAAACAACACACTTTTTCTGAGAGTACTTCTTCTTTGGAGTAGATGGTAATGGTATCAGGCAGTGACAGTTAGGGATTATTCGGTTGGGCACTTTCCCTTCTGGTTGTGGAGTGACAGGTCGCTGTTGTGGGGTGACAGGTCGCTGTTGTGGGGTGACAGGTCGCTGTGGAGTGGCAGGTATAGGTGTGGTACCATACTTTCTCGCTATCTGCTTGATGACATTTAGGGTGAATTCCGCATATCGTTGTCACTTCCCAGTCTTTATTTCGTACATGTTGAAGGCATTGAGCATTGCAATGTCAACAAGGTGGAAAAACACTTTTATATACCACTTGCGACTCCTACGCACACAGTCAACAAAGCCTATCATCATGTCACACTTGTCAACAAGTCGCATATTGTTTGTATAGTTGACGGCAACAGCTGGCTTTTCAATAGGTTCATTGTTGAACCTGCTCAGTCTGTCTGTCTGTACCATCTCGTTTCTGTGGATGGTTGACAGCAATATCACGTCCCGTTTGTCATGCCATGACAGTGCCATGATGTCATTGGCATGAAACGCCTGCACTACACTTCCTCCAGTGAACTTTGGCATGTGTTTTCTATTTCTTCTCACTGTTCCACATATATCAGTATTGTTCACACGTAGGAAATCAGTGAGCATAGGGCTTGTGTACCAGTTGTCTGTGAACAATGTATGGCCCTTGCCAAGGTATGACTGCATCATCTTGCGAACAACATCACCAGAAATGCACAACATGCGCCTGGTATCATCGAGTGTATTTTTACCTGTGTAGATAATGACATCCAACACAAGACCAGTCTCACAGTCACACATAACAAACAGTTTTATACGTACCAAAGCGATTACGTTTGCTTGGTATACATTGTTTGAATGA